>PVKY010000198.1:0-64880 GCA_004027775.1 Bradypus variegatus
GCACTTTTGACTTACCCACCTTGTTCGCGGTGCGAGCCACAGTGTATAGGGTCCCTCACCCCGACCAATTCCTATACATAGATGTATGGGTGGATATCGCAACAGAAAGGCCTGGGTACATCAGGAAATGTCTGAAAGGAAATCAGCAAGGCAAAAGGGCAATCTGCCTGACTACGGGCAAGAACAAGGGGAAGGGAAGAGGACACAGTAGTATAGTTACTGCCCCAAGACCTCCCCGGGCTCAGCCCAGGCTTTATCCAGTCTTGCCAGGACCGCCAGAAGATCTCCTAGACTCAGTAAATGTCCCTCCTAGCTAACTTCACCTTGGATAAGTCCAACTACAGTGATTACTGCCTTAACCAAGAAATTTTGCCCCTTAACAAAGAGAATCCAACAGTAACAAAAGCTCCAGAAGGCTTATGGTTTATATGTACGCAAGGCATTTATAAGTGTCTGTACCCCACCTATCCTGAGCTATGTGTAAGTGCTTACATCATTCCCCAAGTACATCTATATAGAGGAAATCCTGAATTCCTAGTTGCGCCCCCAAGAAGGGCCAGGCGGGTCCCCCTTCTGATCCCTGTCGTAGCTACCATAGGGATCATAGGCTCGGCCGCTGTAGGAACAGCAGCATTTGTTCAAGGAGAAACCAGCCTTAGACAATTGTCTCAATCTTTCACAAAAGATATCTCTCTTCTTCAAGACCAAGTAATATATTTACAGCGCCAGGTAGACTCCCTAGCCGAAGTAGCCCTTCAGAATAGGGGGCGATTAGACCTCCTATTCCTTCAGCAAGGCGGCTTATGTGCAGCATTAGGTGAAGAATGTTGTTTCTATGCTAATCACTTGGGAGTAATTAGAAAAAACATTAAGACACTCACCAAAAGGTTGAAAGAGAGAGATAAAGAGGAAGAAAATTCTGGCTGGTAGTATGCTTCCATGTTTAAAACATCACCTTGGCTAACCACGCTCATATCTGCTGTTGCTGGACCTCTCCTTTTGCTCCTACTAGCAGTCACCATAGGGCCTATCGTCCTAAATAAGGTCCTCGCCTTTATTAAAGAGAGAGTAGACGTAGTCAAGTTAATGGTACTCTCCCAGCCGTATACCCTCCTCCCAAGTGATGAAGAGTCAAGGGTTTGACATACCCTGAAAAGAAAACGGGGGAATGTGAGGAACAAGGAAATTGAGAACTAAGAATGTGACATTGAGACAGGAACAGGGAACTTTTGCATAGGCCAAAAGGAACTAGAAGAGAACACAGGGTACAGGATAAGGTTGAGCCAGACCCCACCCTGTTCCCGCGCGCGGCCTCTGTAAGCAAATAGCTAACTGCCACGTCTGCTTCTGTGCAACGCTTGCTTGCTCCCCCCTTTATAAGGACTTAGCTGTAAGCGCCAGGCGCGACTCTTGTTTGCAGCTCCTTTGGGCACTGTGTCCCCGGACACCCTGAGAGCTTGCCCCTGCGCAGGTTAAACTTGGCCAATAAAATAACATCTTAAACCCTGAAAGTCTCCGATATTTGTTCTCGCGTGTGGTGGGTTCAACATATTCTTTACAGAAATATTTGAAGGTACAGAAACAAACAAACAAACAAAGATCACTCCTGAGCTTGCCACTTAGGGGAAACCCCTGCTAACATCTCGGTACATTTCTTCTGAGACTTTCCCCCTTTTTGTTTTTTTCCTTAGTCTCTGTCCATCCATGTCTGTCTGACTTTCTCTCTTTTTTCACTGTTCCCCCCACTCATCATCCTTTTTATAGCAAGACATTAAAGCTGGTCTCCTTACTGCACATCTCCTGTGGCATAAAAGTAAAAATAAAAGCTAATGAGTCACGGTGTCTTCACGCTCCAGCTCCGGGGAGGGAAAGTTGGGGGCTTGGAGCAGCCTCCGTGCAGCTGCTAAAGGACCACCTGGGCTCGGACCACCTGTTTCCCCAATGGGCTTGGACACCACTGGGGGGTCAGAGGTACAGCCCAGAAACCGCACCCCCCAGCATTAGGATGGGGGAGGGGCTCCTTGCCTCCAAGCCTTTGAGCAGCTGGCTGCAGGCCTGGGGGAGCTGGGGGAAACTGTGCAGGTGGTGTGGAACCTGGCCTTGGGGCCCAGGGGGGCAGGTCTGGCCTTTGAGGGGGGCAAGAACCCACGTTTGCCCTTCTGCACCAGCTTCTATGGCTCAATTGTCTTCTAAGGTGGGGGATACCTGGACCAAACTTCTGGTTGCCTGTGAATGGCAACTGGAGTGGCTTCCAGAACTTTGAGAGAATAAATTTCTCTTCTAAGCTACCAAGTTAGTGGCAATTTGTTATGGATCTGAGACAGCAGCAGGGGTATCAGGGGCTTCTGAGCTGCAGGGAACCATGGTCTCCCTCTGCCCAACACCTCCAGGACCAGGTCTGCCACTTTGCCCCCTCCTGGGTCTTCCTGGGAGGGACAGGGCACTGCCTGAGCCTTTCCAGGGCCATCAGCCTGGAAGGTAGCCTCGTAGCTGTCAGAAGGAGCTGGGACCCCTGGATTTGTGGCAAATTTGTTGAATAAATCGACCTTGCAGCCTGGCTGCTGAACAGTCCAAGAGTCATCCTCTCTCTTTTATTGTTGATGAGATTCCGGTGCCAACTCGACACAGTGTGTCTCATGCTGCACATATTTGGAAACCGGCTTTTTGTGTTGCTCATTTAGAGAAGAATGAAGTCTTCCTTGGAGCACAGGTTGCAATTACACAGCCAAGGAAACATAGCCAATATCATGGATTTGCAAGGAAGTGGGAGCTAAGCTATTAATTTGGAGTCTGGTAGATCAAGGCCCACGGAAAACTCACCCCTGCGTTCTTGCTGTCAGATCACATTCCTGCTCAAGTGGGGATCCATTTTTCATCCAAATAATTCTTGGCTCTGTTATCAGAATAATACATCCCCCACCCCCAGCTCAGCAGGAGATCTGGCCAGAAAAAGCAAAGAAATTTCTGCTATCAAGTTCTTCCCCTAAGCTGTGTAGGCCCGAAGTCAAGAAGAACACAGAATTTGTTTCCTTAAAATATTGGTTTACTTTCCTTCTTGTTCATTTAAGGAAAGAATTTGGCTTCCAAAGAAGAAAGGATAGGGGAGAACAAGGAAGGCAGGGAGGATGGTGGCTTGGAAAATCACATCACCCAGTGCCTGGAATATAGCAAGTGCTCAACAAACTGAAGCTTTTTAAATCATCACTGTTTTAAGACATTTGGGCAAGAGAGTGACCTGACAAGGCCAAGAATAAGGCTCTGGTTGGGGTGGGGAGCTGGCAGGCTGCAGGAACACTGGGGACTGGGGGTGGCTGAGTCCCCCCGACTCCTTGACCTCCAACCTCTCCACTCCTGAAGACTTTCCTGCCGCGGTGTGGGGAGGAGGCAGAGCTTGGGAAGGTGAAGTCAGAGCCTCGAGAACCACTGGGCATCTGAGCCCTGCCCCCAGTATATTTAGATGGAAAGGGGAGGTGTTGGGCCCTTGAGTGTGCGGTACTGCAGCCGAAAGTTCCCAGGACCCTGAATCGCATTCCCACCTGCCGTCTCCAGCTGCATTTTCCACGAGACCTCTCCTTTGGGCCAAGGCTTCCACTCCAGAGGGGTCAGTTATCCCAGGTCCTGCACAGGGGGAAGGTAATCGGGCCAGGAAATGGGTTTCAGCTCCGTTGGGGGAAGCCCTGGTCAGCTCTGTTAGAAACGCCTTGCAAACTGTCGGGCTTTTCCCCACTTTGACCTCTGGCTTAGGCATCGCGTGGGCGCAGACTTCAGGCGCGTCCCCAGTGGCGATGGATTGACTTCCCAGTGCAGGCCCTGGGGACAGAGCAAAGAGACAGCCAGACTGGGGCGAGCCCCTCACCACGCTCACCCCAACACCCGTCCGGTTAGTGCTGCCAAGGAGGGAGGTCGGGGAGCCCCTGGAGGACTTTTCTCTGCTGGTGCATGTAGAAGATTTTATTAAAATGTTTCATTTATTTTTATTAAAATATTTTTTTAATTAATAGGTTTTTTTCTTTTTTTTTTTTTTAGTGCAGGCTGTGTTTAGCAGCAATTTGCTCATGAAGTTGGAGCAGCCATCTGCCCCCCTTCCCCTGCAGCTTCCTCTATTATTAACCCCTTGTATCCCTGTGGTATATTTGTTACAATTAATGAACCAATATTGATACTTGGTTAGTAACTGAACTCCAGGTTTTACACTTGGGGGGGCTGGGGGTTTCTCTTTGGGTTATTTGGATCTGTGGGTTTTGACTAACACATTAGCCATGACCCCCCCCCCCCGTTATGGTGTCCTGCCCTAAAATGTCCCCATTCACCTTGACAGCCATCCCCCTCCCTCGGACCCCTGGCAACCGCTGAACTTTTCACTGTGTCTATGGTTTTGCCTTTTCCAGAACGTCGCCTGGTTGGGCGGGGACAGTGTGCAGCTTTCCAGCCTGGCTTCCCCCGCTCAGCATTCTGCATCTAAGGTTCTGCTGGGTCTGGAGGGATTCAGGTTCCCAAAACAGATCTGGCTGAGAGCACGGCAGATTTTCCTGCCCAGCCTTGCTTTTCAGATTCCCATCTCCCATTTCACAGCCAAGAGGTCTCTCTACTCCCCAGCCTGAATCCCACCAGGATACAAGGAAGGGCAGGGGCAAATCAGGGGTTTCCAATCCTTAGCTTCTGACACAATTGAAGGAGGAACAATTGAGGTTGTCAGTTGCTGGGTGTTTTTTTGGATGATGGGTCATTATGGGAAGTTTGGCATAAAATTCTGAAGACGTCAAATAATTGAGGGGTGCAGTTATAACAAAACTCCTTCTATTCCCATCTACTTATTTTATGAAACAGTTTTTTTTTAATGCTTGAAAGTCATTTATTTAAAAATAACATTAAAACTACATTAAAATATTTTTAAAATTACATTAAAAATAAATGGAGAAAAATAGAAAAATTGATGCTGAGTTCTGTCTCATTGTGTCAGGAGTAATATCCAGACACATGGACTAACTGAAAAAATACAACCCCCATCTCTCTCATTAAGAGATGCAATTCTAGTAAAACTTTATTTTTATGCTTAATAATTATTTATAAAAACTGTAATGAATTGGTTTTGATAAATTGGATATTCTTAATTGTACTGTTAGCTCAAACAACAGCAAAAAAAATTAACTCAAGGGCTTGTGGTCACAGGTAATCAAAAAATGTAATTTTAATTTATACCCTTTTCGTTAAGAAAATTATGATAGGGTGATTAATAAAATACTTTCAAGCATAAAAATATATTACATTAGAATACAATTCTGTGGGGGAAATGTAATGGAATCATGAGTTCAAGGAGAGAAAGGAAAGTTAAAAAATGTTCAACTATTCAAGGAGAGGATATTCATGTATTTTCTAAACGAACAATGATGGATCTCAAATTCCTATGGCATTAGATTTCACTGGATACTCTTAAAAGAGAGAGACAGCAGTTTGATTTTAAAATGTCGATATTTGTCATGCTTTGGAAATTTTATCCTTTGCAACCATTTAAATGGATGAAAAAGACTAGATGTCGGTTTAAAAGAATTTGAGAGGATGCAGTTTGGCAAAATTCTTTGTGGTGGTAGAGAAGGCTCTGTAAGCAAAACATAATTATAGTAAAAGACCCCTGACCTTGGAGAACCCTCATAACCATATCTGAGACCACTAATATTTTAAAAATACTTTTAGCCCTCCAAAGTGCTAACTAGCCTCAGTTACCCACCTTCCCAGCCCACAGATGATTAGAAAGAGGCAGCAAAATAAAATAGTGGGGGTGGGTGGGGAAGGAGGGGGGACAGCGGTGGGGGGTGGGAATATCTGCCTGCTGGAGGTGATTGTGTTACAGAGGAACACGTTAGAGACCCTGGCAGGAGGGAGGAGACTGGGAAACTAAAAATCATAGCCAGTTGTCCCACACATCTGGCTGCCGTGCCACCTGTCCGGCTGCCCCAATGACAGGTGTGCGTGGCCAGGGCCAGCCATGATCCTCACGGCATCACCTGGCTGATCAAGAGTCCAGATGTACCACCATGGACTGGGTAACATCCCAGGGGGCTGGATAAAGCAGGTGCCCCTAGACGAAGATGGTCAGGCTTCCAGCTCCAAGGGGACACAGGAATCCTGCAACAAGCACTTGGAAGCAGGTGCCCGAGGTCTGGGGGTGAGGGACTGGAATCAGAGCCAGTTTGGGGGGTCAGGCTTCGGTCCAGATTCTAATTCCCTGTGGACCCCAGCCCCCTGGCTCAATACTCTTGTGTCAGAGACACGGGAGACAATGGCTGCCCATTATTGCAGCTTTCTAAGAACCAGGTGTGGTTTCCGAGACTTTCCATGTCTCAGTTCAGAGAACCTCACATCCTCTTGGCGCTGCCCACCCAAAGATATTGGGTCCCAGTCCTGGAAACTGCAAGGCTGCCTTGCAAGGAACAAGGGGGTGAAGGTGAGGCTCAGAGACGCCGCGTGTCAGGGCTGACTTTTCCCCACTGGGTGCCCCTGGGTTGCCCCCTGGCAGCCGCTCTAGATTACAGGGTGGTGCCTTAGGGCCCTGCCCAGGCACCCACTGCCTGGCTTCATGTTGAGAGACAATATACAAATGCCCAATGGCCAGACCATGTATAAAAATCAAACTCTGACTGTGCTAGTTTGGGTATATTATGTCCCGCCAAAAGCCATATTCTTTAATGCAGTCTTGTGGGGGCAGATGTATTAGTGTTGATTAGGTTGGAATCCTTTGATTGTTTCCATGGAAATGTGATTCAAGCAACTGTGAGTGAAACGTTTGATCAAATTATTTCCATAGAGATATGGGCCATGCCCATTCAGGGTGGGTCTTGATTTAATCACCAGAGTCCTATAAAAGAATTCACGGAGAGAAGTACCTCAGAACAACTGAGAGTAACATGTTGGAGGTGGCTGTTGAAAGCAGACTTTTGCTGAAACTTTGGAGATACTAGCCCAGAGTTTGGTCTGGAGAAGCTAAGAGAGGACAAACGCCCCAAGAGCAACATTTTGAAGAATGCACAGGAGCTGAGAGGACAGTTAGAACACAACCTGGGATCAGAGGACGCCAGCCACGTGCCTTCCCAGCTAACAGAGGTTTTCCGGACACCATTGGCCTTCCTTTGGTGAAGGTATAGGCGTGTTGATGCCTTAACTTGGACACTTTTATGGCCTTCAGACTGTAAATTTGTAACCAAATAAACCCCCTTTATAAAAGTCAATCCATTTCTGGTATTTTGCAAGATGGCAGCATTAGCAAACCGGAACACTGATCCACCATCTTCAGCAACCCATCCCGGGAAACTAAACCACCATCTGCAGCAACTGGCCCAAGAAGCCTAACAACGGGCCCCAAAAGGCCAGGACTTGATCAATAACTGACAACTTCCCCCATTTTCTAATGTAGGACTGGCCAGAGGAAGCCAAATGTGTCCCTTAACCAGTCATGTGGGATGTCCTGCTTCCAGTTCTCTCTCCTCTGTTTCCCCGGGCCAAGAGCCTCCATTAGGGCAGATCTGACGGTTTCCTTTTCTTAAGCTATAAAGCTCCCCCTCTCCCCTGCCTGCCTCTGAGTCTCTGCCAAAAGCAAGTGACGGTGGCTGACTCCAGTGCTGTCGCCAGCTCTGAATAAATAGCCATGGCTGATTTCAGCTGGGTGGCCTTCACATATTTCCACAATGTCTGGTGCCATGAGGAGCTCCAGGTGCTCAGGCTCACCTGTCCCCCTGCTTGGCAGGCTGAGAACAGCCCCCGTCATGCAGGCCAGGCCGGCCACGGAAGACCCTTTGGATCTGAACTTCAGAGCACATGTTTGCACACCCATGGAAGCCCTTCCCACACATGCACTGCAAAAATCCTGGCTGCTGTCGCCCCGAAGTGGGTAGGCCTCATAAACTGGCCAGATGATGAACAGGTTCTGCAGGACCACTGGCTCCTGTCCCCAAAGCCACAGAACAAATTCTAGGTACAAGCAGATCCTTTCTGTCGTGGATCCTGCAGGAGGAGAAGTTTCTTTACAGATACGGCTTCAGTAAATGACAAGACTCACACAGCTTTGAGAACCAGGAAAAATAATTCAAATTAACCAACATGGTTGCTAGGGAAGAAGTTGGCCTTAGTGACAATGCAGAATGGCTGAAGGGGGCCACAGACCAGTCGAATGCCAACAGCGGCTGGGAAGGTTTGGTGTGGGCAGTGCACAAAGAGGAGTTAAGATGTCTCACAGGCCATGGCAGATGCCCTGGTGGGCATGGCAGTGTTGGGGAGAAATGGTCACACAGGTGAGCATAAAAGATAAGGCCCACCGAGCCCCCACCACCACTGCCTATATTTGTATTAGTGTTTGCTATTTAATAAACAAAAAATATCAGGCAGATCTTTGGGGGGGGGAGAAAAAACTCACAAAATGTTTGTTGATTGACTATTTCTAGTATCCCAATTAAAAAATTAACTTCTGAACTCGGTTAAAAAGTCATTATTAGTTTATAAACTTAACTGCATTTTAAATTTAAAGAAAAACTAATTTTTTTATTGTGGAAAATCTCAAATATAAGCAAAATAGAGAAAATGAACCCCTTGGTGCCCACTACCCAGCTTCAACAAGGAATTTTGTTTCATTTCTCTTCCCATGTGCTACTACTCACCCCTGGAATGTTTTGAAGTAAACTCCAGACATTGTCCTTCATTCATAAATATTTCAGTGTGTGTCTCTAAAAGATAAGGTCTTGTTTAAAACAGCATAACCACAATGTCATGATTGCATTTAGAAAATTAACCAAAATTCCTTAATATCATCAAATGTCTTCGGTGTTCAAATTTCCTGTTTCCTCAATTGTGTTATAAATGGATATTTTTTATAGTTTATTTGAATCAGGATGCAAAGGAGGTCCACACGGTGCAATTGGTTCAAGTCTAAGTCTCTTTTTTTCTGGAGCTTCTCTCCTCCTCACTCTCCTTGCCTCACCCCTTTTTTCCCTTAAAATTTATTCATCAAAAGCAGCTAGGTTTTTTGTTTTGCTGCGCTTCCCACAGCCTGGATTTTGCTCCCTGTGTCTCTGTGGTGTCTGGTATCCTGTTCCTCTGTCCCCTGTATTTAATCCAATCGTGTGAGTCTAAAGACCGAGCAGATTCAGGCTGACACTTGTCAAGACCACTTCGGGGTTGAAGGGTCTTCCTCCGTGGGGGCCCATTAGGTCCGGCAGCCACCTTCTTCACAGTCTCTGGTGCTCGCTGTTTAGTTCACACCATGGCGAAGCTCTAAATCTGTAGTTCCTTCTGAATGTATTAGTCGGAGTTGGACAATGTCCAGAAAGAGAAAGACTCCTTCATGAGCTCTTTAGCTGCCCAATGGAAACATTTATTCAGAAAGGACAACGTGAATGCCTGATTTTTTCCCCTTTTGTTTATTGACATTCAAAATCACGATTCAAACTGATGCAATTATTATCCTCATTGATACTCAAATTGCCCCTTAGTAAGGTTCTTCGAGAGGCATGGACCAGGGGGGTCAGCAGGAAGAGTTGGGTGGAAAGCCTCCTGGATATAGGATTTCCATTCTTTACGTGAAGATTTAATATTTGAAGAGTCAGCCTGGCTGCCCTCATATTGACATGTTGAGCACACTCCAGGGAGAACGTTCAAAGATTTCAGTGCCTCAAATGCTTGATTCTGGTTTGGGATCAACCTCAAAGTAAAGCAGACTCACATTTTATATGATAATTATGCAGCAGTGTTAAGTTCTGGAATTTGCATGTGTTCCTTTCTAACAAAGAAAAGGGGTGGGAGTGTATAATTTTAAAAAGCCTTGGTAATTTTGTGCAAGTTGACCCACCCTGCTTTAAACTGCCACCTAAATCTATGGGCTTGGATTTGGTATTTGAATGATATATTTGTAGTGAAAATTACTACTAAAATAGCAAATAACTCTAGCAAGAAACCCAATTTTGTTGTGCTACAGAGAACCAGGTCAGTTTGCCAAAAAGTTATAATTTGGTGAAGGTGTCCAAATGTCTTTACGATTTGGAATGCTAAAGTATTATCGGCTGGTTCTGCTAATTTTGTCATTGAATCTAACCAGAAAAGAAAATTAGTGTCTTGAATTTTGAAATACTATAAACTGGGAACAGTTTATACTCTTCTCCATGTTACAAAATCATTCTTCGGCAGTTGCTGTAATATCGATCGACTCATTTAATTTATATAATTCACTACATTTTCCATTTGGAAATAGTTGTGGCCACATGAAGTATTTCTTTATGTGAGTCCCTGTACCTGATATTACTCATTTTCTGCTTTAATATAAAACATAAATCCCAACCATTAATCATCCCCTGGCAGGGGGAAGAAAGAGATGGACTAAAACTAACTATTAAGCAAAATTGCCCTGGTGCTGTTATTTATAGGAAACCCTTATTTTTGTCATCAAAGGGTCAGCTGGATTCCCCCAAAACATAAACCAGTAAAATAATTTAGTTTCATGGCAGAATGCCATCAGCCATTAAGCAGTATTTCTGATGCTGACAATTATTTCTATAATTTTGATGTGGCATATGGAGTATTTTGTTAAAGGAAAATTAGCCTTTTCCTTTCATTTGCAATGCTTAACACAAGCGCTAAACTTCAACTCCAGTTTATTACAGATGGGCTGATGAATGCTTACACATGAGCCTATGAGATAGATGATCCCCAAACTATGTGACAGTTGCTCTTTTCCTACTTAAAATATTGTTTGGTTTGAGATTTATTAATACATTTTATAAAGAAGCTCACATCTATCAAGGTTTGTGATTCTTTTTTTGGTAACTAGTCTTCTACTAAACTATTTCATGCACAGTAACTTCTGCCATTTGTTAGCATGCACATTTGTAAAAGAAGCCCAAATCTGTTAAAGTTTGTGATTCTTTTTCTAATAACATTTCAGCTAAACCAAAGATTCATATTTGCTTCTATTTGATGTGAGGTTGGCTTGATGGATTTCTTTAGGTGAAGCTTGTACTGGAAAATATTTGGTGCTCTAATACAGCATGTTTCCAAGAAACTCTAAATCGTTTTAATTCTCCAACATCTGATACACATCAAATTACATATATATGTAATCTTTATTTTGACAAGCAGTCATCTGTGGTGGATGCATCGTTATCAGATGGTGCCGGTACATGCAAGGGATTTATTCTCCAACAACCCAGCAATATATTCGGTGCAGCATGGAAAACAAAAGAAAGGCACGTCCCCACGCAGAGCTCCGACAACTCAGCTGCGTCGTGGGCCGCCCGCACCCCAGCCAACTGCATCCGGGCACCTGCTTTCAGATCTGCTGCTCTCTGCACCCACAGAAGTGGCTTTCCAGGGCCCTGGCAACACACCCCCGGGTCCCGGCGCCCCATCCTTTCGCAGGGAGACTTGCTGCACCTCCTCAGACAGCCAAGCTCCGTGTGCCTGGGCCCTGGCTGCACTGGGCCAAGGTGGGTACCAGCCTCCAGCTCCGCACACAGCCCGTTAGCATCACCACCTCTGGGTGGCTTGCCCCTGGGTGCTCGGCTCTGCCACAAGGGCCCCCGCTTCTCTTCTCCGTGAGTTCCCTCCCCGCCAGGCCCGGTCCATCCTTCTGCCCTTGCTGCCTCCTGACCTGCCCAAGGCCACAGCCCCCCTCGGACCCTCAAGGGCAAACCCTGGAGAAAAGCCCTTGCTGTATCTTTAGCTCCTCCTGGCTCTGATCCAACCCTGACTCTTATGACCACAAACACAACATTTTATTTCTTTTGGCTCTTCTTATTTTCTTGTACCTATTTGGTACTTCTGAATGTGTGTTTGTGTGTTTTTGTGTGTGTATTTGTGTGTGTGTGTGTTGGAGGGGGCAGGGTGGCGTTGGCCTCAGTGGAGTGTGGTTGCTGGGGCAGCTTCTATGTCTTTAAAAAATGTTTTTGAAATTAAAACTTTTCTCGTGGTAACATACATCTAACACAAAATTGGCCATTTTAGCCATTTTCAAGAGTTACACTCCAGTGTAACCACCATCCATGACCAAAACCTCTCCATTCCCCCACAAAACCTCTGACCCCATTAAGCATTGTCTCCCCACCGCACTCCTGGTGACCTCTCATCTACCTCTGTCTCTGTGGACTTGGTTGTTCGGTACAACTCATGGGTGGAATCGTGCTACCCATCCCTTTGTGTCTGGCTTCTTCCACTTAGCATTCTGTTTCCAGGGTTCATCCATGCCGTAGCATGTATAAGAACTTTGGTTTAGATGCATTATGTCCCCTAAAATGCCATGTTCTCTGATGCAGTCTTGTGGGGGAAGACGTATTAGTGTTGATAAGGTTGGGATCTTTGGATGAGGTTGTTTCCATGGAGATATGACCCACCCAACTGTGGCTAATAACTCTGATTAGATTATTTCCCTGGAGGTGTGACCCCACCCATTCAATGTGGGTCCTGATTTAATCACTGGAGTATTTTAAAAAGAGCCACCCAGGCCCAGATGCTTGCTGCAGCTTAGAGAGACATTTTGGAGATGGCTGTTGAAAGCTGATGCAGACATTTCAGAAAATGCCATTTTGAAACACAACCTGGGAGCAGGCACACACCATCCACATACCTTCCCAGCTAACAGACGTTTTCTGGATGCCATTAGCCATCCTCCAGTGAAGGCACCCCATTGTTGATGCATTACCTTGGACACTTTATGGCCTTAAGACTGTAACTTTGTAACCAAATAAACCCTCTATATAAAAGCCAGTCCATTTCTGGTGTTTTGCAAAACGGCAGCATTAGCAAATTGGAAAAAAAACTTCTTTCCTTTTGATGACTGCATACTCTTCCATAGAGGTATACGTGTGGACCGCATTTTGCTTATCCACCCTCTGCAGGCGGACACTTTGGTTGCTGCCATCTCTTGGCAATTGGGAACGAGGCTGCTGGGACGGCTGGGGATTTACGCTTCTCAGAGATGATTCTGATGCCAGGTGGAGTGTACCCGGGAGCTTCCTGTGCCGTCTTTGCAATGTTTTGGTAAAGCTAAAATTATTCCACAAAGAAAAGTTAATTAAATGCACATTATTCTGCGTCTCCATTAGTATGGCTAAAATGAAAAGGATCAGAAATCCTGAATACTGGCAAGGATGTAGAACAATGAGAAATCCCCTACCAACTGGTAGGAACGTAAATGGGTACAAACACTCTGGACAATGATCTGTTTTGGTATCTACTAACTTCACTACCCAGAAGTTCCAGTCCTGGGGGTGTAACCCAACTCAAATGAGGGCTGTGTTCCCAAAAGACCTGCATCTGACCCTTCCTCACAGCATTATTCTCAATTGCCCCAACTGGAAGTAACCCAAATGCCCATCAACTGTAGAAAGGATAAATAAGGTGCATTATTTATTCATACATAATGATTTTTTTATTTAAAATTTTTTTTAATTAGAGGAGTTGTAGGTTTATGGAAAATTCATTTTTAAAACTTTGCGTTAGTGTGGTACCTTAGTTACCATTGACGAGAGAAGATTAAAATTATACTATTAACTACAGTCCATCGTTTACATTAGGGTGTCACTTTTTTCCCACATACCACCCTATTACTAAGACTTTGCATTAGTAGTAAGTTTGTTATAATTCATGAAAGAATGGTTTATATAGGAATAAAAAAGAACAAACGACCACAACGTGCGACATCAAGGATGAATCCAAAAACATGTTGAGGGAACAAACCCAGACTTATCAAAAGGTTCTGTTGGCATGAAGTTAAAAAACCAGGGAAACTGAATCTGGGGGTTTGGGTGTGGGATAGCGGTTTCCTTTCAGAGGTTCTGACTGGGGAAGGGCATGGGGGTCTGTGGTGGATGGAATTATGTCCCCCAAAAAGACACGTTTGGGTCCTAAGCCCCATCCCCTGACTGTGACCCTCTTTTGGAAACAGGGTCTTTGAAGATGTGATTAGTTTAGAAGAGGCCAAGCTGGAGTTGGGGGGGGCCCTAACCCAACTCACGTGTTGTCCCTATGAGAAGAGAAAGTGTGGACAGACACAGACAGACAGAAAGAAGATGGCCACTTTCTGGGAGCAGAGACTGAGCTGTGGACTGCTGAACCCTGCAGCTTTCTGAGGGCGCATGACACCTCGATTCAGACTCCTGGTCTCCAGAACAGTGAGAGAACACCTTTCTGTGGCTTTTGGATGGCAGAGTTTGTGGCATCTATTCCGGCAACCCTGGGACCTAAGACAGGGTGCTTTTGGGGGATGGTATGTTCCATGTCTTGATCTAGTAGGGGTGTAGGGTACATGCCTGGAAGTTAATCGAGCCCTGCACGTAGATCTGCCCACTTCACTATGTCACAGCCCAATAAAAAAATTAAAGAAAGGAAAGAGAGGGAGGGAGGGACAGGAAGAAAAAAAAAAAAAAAGGAGCTGCATTGCCTTGAATCGGATTTGTACTTCCCAACAAGTAGCTTGAGCTTTGTGCGGCCAAAGCCTTGGGCATCTCCAACCTCTGCATAAGAGGGGTCAACTTTGCTGACCTGTTAGGGACAGAGAACTGGCTCTTGGAATGTGACGGTCCCCTGCCTTTGCACCACCTGGCAGTTCTTTGGGCTGGTAAACCTTGAAAGAAGTGAATTAAAGTGTCAAGGCAGTAGAATTGAGTATTTTAAACATGCACTGCACCCAAACATCAGTTCGAGGCAGAAAATCAAGGCTGACTTTCTTGAAAACTGAAGTTACGAGCCTGGGTAGCTCCCTTTCATGAAAGGGCTGTTTAAATATTGCATGCCGGCTCCCATCTCCTCGGGAGTCTCGGCGGCCCGTTTCATCATCTGCCTCCATCAAAGGCGAGATGGCTTCATCCCGATTCAGTGTGTACAAGTTGCTGGCCCCCTGGGGGCCACAGCCCACAGAATTAGTATTTTCTACATGCAACAGATGAAACTTGGAATCTAATAAGGGAGAGGTGATTTAGAGAGAAACGAGGGCTGCAGCCAGCAAGTGCTGTGTTTTGTGGGCGACAGAGATCCCCGTGGTGGGTGCAGCCAGGGGAGGCTTCCTGGAGGAGGCAGAGATTGAGCTGGGAACCCATTTAATAGTAATAACAGGGTCTTGATTTGAACACTCGGTAGAAACAGAGCCTGGGACAAGGATTCAAGGGCAAGTGATTCCTTTGGGAGGGACGAGGAACCCAATAGCAGAGGGGGAAACGAAACAGGGAAGAGGAGGTGATAAAGGATGCATGGACGAGCCAGCTTCCACGATGGGCAACGGGTTCATCCTGTTGGGGCCTTGGGGAAGGGGTGTGGAGCACACGCTTCAGGTTTACCCCACCTGAGAGTGACAGAGCTGGGTGTCTATAAGGTACAGTTGATTGATGGCCCTTGGAGAGGGAGAGCGGCTTTATCCCCTTTCTCTCCTGCCCTGAGCACCTTTGGACTCTGGCCACAGGCAGAAGATGCGGATGGAGGTGAGTGGAAGGAGGGATGCCCTTGTTGTCATGGCGACCGCGCCTCCCTGCTCATCCTGGGCCAGGCATTGGGCTCAATGCTCTACCTGCCCCTCCCATGTCTTCCGGTGACATTAGGGGAGGAAACTGAGTCCCAGGGTGGTCGGGGAACTTGCCCGCTGGTAAAGTTGGAATTGGCCCGAGTCTCTCTTAGCCACGTGCTCAAACCCCTGCACAGGTTGACACATTGGTGCCAGCGGCCCTCCCTCCTCTGCTGCAATGCCCCTGCTCATCCCACCCTCTGCCCCAGCCTGAAATGTCCTGAGCACTGGTTTTGAGCCTGATGGGGGCAAGGGGATGGTGAGCATATCTGAAAGGAGTAACACATTCTTCGGACTAGGAAAAGCCAGTGGCAGAGGCACAGGGCATAGCAGACAGGTCTTCAACTCCTGGCTCTTCTGGCTTCTTCCTACCATCTGCGGAAGGGAAGGTAGGTCCTGAGGGGTGGAAGGAGAAGATCATGTCAGTCACCGTATCTTACGTGACCTGCCAGTTAGGACTCCAGGACTCAGGGAGGCCCACCCTGAGGGCCGGGGCTGTGGGTGGGAGCAGAGGCCACCCCAGAAGGCCACTGCCCTGGGGGCCATGGCAGAACCCCAGGAAACCATGCCGGGAGCCCCGGATTAGGGAAGGAGCCATATCTGGGAGGTCTGAGCAATGTTGCCACTCAAAAATGAGAAGAGGAAAAGTTTATTTAGCAAAGGCTAGCCTGGCGATGATAGGAGGGCAGGTCCCCAAATCTGTCTTCCCCGACTGGAGACACTCTCAGTGTTTCGTAGCATTCAAGGAAAGGCAGCAGATTTCGGTGACGAGGTTAGAGACAGTCTAGGCTCTGAGTGTGCACAGACTGACCACATGCTCAGCTCATTTGAAGTTTAAACTTTACGCTACTGCGCGTGTCAGGCGTGGGCCAGCTCTGATTAGAACTGGCTTGGTCAGTTCCAGGCTGACACGTGTCACTTCACCAACAAACACTGAGGGGCCACATGCAGGAGTGTCGGAATCTGGGGCTGCAGAGCAAGATAAGGGGGTACATGCTGGGCCAGCCACACGCTGTCTCGTCACCGTCCAGTGACAGGGTGAAGATGGTGCAGCTGTAAAATACAGCATCATCGTCGAAGAAACAAGTCATCCGGGTTACGGTTCAGTGAGTTACAACCATTTCAGATGACTGCTTCTGGCTCCATCAAATGTATCAGAAAGTTAGAAAGCTTTTAGATAGTGATTCTATAACTGTAATTGTATTTGTTTGTAGTGCTTTTCTCACTCAGGATTGCTTTAAAAAATTTTTTTGGGGGAATAGCTTTGTTCTGCTTTGTGATTATATAAAAATACTTATGTTCATTGTAAAAGAAATTGTCACAACATAGAAAATTATAAGGAAGAAGAATCACCTGGAATGTTATCCTAAGATGATCACTACTAACTTTTTAGGGATCAAACTTCATGCGTCTTTCCAAGTATTTACACCCACACACACAAACAGGTTCAGACGTGGGGTCATGTCATACAAATGCATTAGATCATGGAAACTTTTTCTTTTCTCCCCCTCCTCTTTCTCTCTCTTCCATCTTCTCTCTCTCGCTCCCGCCATCCTTTCACTCTCTCCTCTTGTCCCATCCCTGGTTAGTGTGTTCATAATCTGGTGTATATCTCAATTTATACTCCTATAGTCTTGAGCACATGTAGAGTGATATATCCGTATGTTCTGCTCATCTACGGCAGGAAATGCCATCGTTTTATTAAGCTCATGGATTCCTAGGTCAGGCGTTCAGGCAGGCTCAGTCTGCTCCACCACACCTGGGGCCTCAGCTGGGAAGATGCGAACACCTGGAGGCCCTTCACCCACCTGTCCCTTGTCTGGCTGGGACGCCGTGCAGGCTGGGACGCCATGCGGGCTGGGACACTGTGCAGGCTGGGCTCGGCAGCAACTGCTGACCAGATGCCAACACGTGGCCTCTCCACGTGGCCTGGGTGTCCTCCAACATGGCGGCTCATTTATGAGCAGGTGAGTCCCAAGAGGAGACATCTGGAGAGCAAGCGTTTCAAGATACCCAGTAGCAAGGCCTCTTCTGACCTGGTCTCAAAGTTGCTTTCTCACTTTCTCACCATTGTGCTGGTTCCAAGTGAGTCTTTAAGGCCAGCCCAGAGTTGAGGGGATGGGAAGGAGACTCCAGGTCTTGATAGGGGATTGGCAGACATCTTTGGAAAATAGAGTCGGCCTCGCACTATATCGACATCTGCATAGAAATGGCACAAAGAGAGACTGGCTGAGCCTATCCAGCTAGATGGAACAATTATCTGGGGATGGCAGGATCGAGGCACCTCCATGGAAAATGAGTTCTAGTGACCCCACACTGCTCTGGGGCAGGGACACTGAAGAGGGACTAAGATGTTCTCCAAGCACACAGTGTGGCCTCTGTATCCCCTGGGTCACCAAGCCAACGGTACACCTTGTTCAGGGATGAGGCCACAGCTAAGGAACCCCAGAGCCCTGGTGGCAATTGGGCCCAATGGTTGGCCAATGACATGGGAGAAACAAACGGTCTCATTTGTCCCAGATGCCAAGCCCCGATCTATTAGATCTATTAAAGATGGCAAATGATGCCCGGCTGTTCACAAGACATGGCCAGGAGGTGCTGGATTTTCTCCCCTCAGGGAAGAAGCGAGAAATTGAAAGTTAAAACCCTGGCCCGTTGACAGGTGACTCTCGGATCCCTCATCAGAACAGCAGTTATAGCAAGAAATAGACTTACTGTGAAACTAATGAAATTCAGGCTTCAGGCCCCTCCCTGGCAAGGGCCTATTCCGAGACCCTGCTCCTATTTTGGAATAGTAATTTTGTATTCTCTTCTCAAGAAGATTCTTCCAAATCATATAAGCATCAGACCCTGCAAAACGTGGACCCATTCCTGGGAAGCAGTACTCTGCAGGGTAGTTAAGGCAAGGTGCCAAGGTGAGGTCTGTAACTGAAATTTCTAGCCATCCCTGAGGAAAAGTCATTGAGAAACTCGCCGCCACATTTTTGGGTGTTGAGCTTTTGTTCGCCTGTTCTTATTTTGTCAGGGGCACAACGGTTGGTGAAGGGGAAAGAAGTTGGGAAATGGAAAAATGCATTTGCATGTTATCAGATTTTTGAAAATAAATAATTATAATACTGCTTTAAGTTCCCAAACCCAAATGCAGATGGGGGTGGAGATCCAGGCTTTGGAATCCAGCCCTCTTAAAAAAGGCAATTATAAGATTGCTTTTCCAACCGCATCTTTCATTGTCAGGCCCTTTGGCAAAGAAGTTGAACGAACGCCAAGGCGTTGAGGGCAGCGGTGACAGGCGGGATGCTAATGCCTCAGTTCTCATTCGCAAGAGGTCGTTTTTGCCACCGAGAAAAGCACAACCTTCTGGGCTATCAGGAATAAGACAGGTTCCCCTTCCCACATCAACTCATCAAGGAACCACCTGCCCCACGGTGAGGGCTGTGCCCTGGTCTTGGGGACAGACACGGGCCTGTGGGCGTCGCTGACTTAGCAGGAAGGGAGGCCAGGAAAGGAGGACGGTGGCTCCAGGTCACGGGGCAGGCAGGAATTGGGAAGCGTCTCAGCTTCCTGTGGCTGCCGTGGCAAAGTACCACAAACTAGGGGGGCTTTAAACAGCAGACATTTATTCTCTCACATTTCTGGTGGCCGGGAGCCCACATCCAGGTGTCAGCAGGGCCAGCGCCCTCCAGGGCTCTAGGGAGGCTCCTTCCTGCCCCTTGCGGCTTCTGGTGGCCCTGGGTGCCCCTTGGCCACCACTGCTTCCGTCTTCACCTGGCCATCTTCTCCCTGTGTCCCTGTCTCTTCTTAGAAGGGCCCTCTACTCTGAGTGACCTCACCTTAACTAATTTTATGCACGGCAACCCTCTTTCCAAATAAGGCCACATTCCAAGGTAGTGGCAATTAGTAATACCTCAACATACCTTTTTTTTTATTTATTTTTTAAGTTGTAGTAGTGTAAATATATATACCATAAAATTTGCCATTAGCCATTTTTTAGGTATACAATTCAGTGTTGTGTCCCCATTGCCACCATCCCTTGCCAAAACGTTTTCATCGCCCAAACAGCACTCTGTATCCATTCATCACTAACTCCCCATCCCCTCTCCCCTAGCCCCTGGTAACCTCTAACCTACTTTCTGTCTCTATGGATTTGCCTATTTTAGATATTTCATATAAGCGAGATCATATAATATTTGTCCTTTTGTGTCTGGCTTATTTCACTCAATATGGTGTCTTCGAGGGCCATTCACATTGTCCTTTTTGCAGTTGAATACTATTCCATCGGACGGGGACACCACGTTTCTACATTTTTGTTTTTCCATCTGTTAATGGACACGTGAGGTGCTATTTTGGGCTGTTGTGAACACGCTGCCACGAACATCGCTGGACAGGTTTTCGACATACTCCTTTCGGGGGCTCAATTCAATTCTTAACAGGGAGGTCGGTTTGGCTACAGGCTTGGCTTGGTGAGTTCTTGCTGCCACTGGACCCCAAAAACTCCAGTGGGCCCGGCCCTCACGTCAGCAGGTACACAGGCACCGCTGCTCCCACCAGAGCTGAGACGGACTCTACCACCCCCCATGCCCCCCTTTATTAGCATCACCAGCTCCCAGTTCAAAGACTGGGCTGGGTGCACCTGATTGGCCAAGCCTAGATCACATGACTGCAGGATAGCTGCAAAGGAAGCTGGGAAAGTGACTACCCCCCCCCTTTATGGGAAGCAGGCTACAAAAGCAAGCGGTGTAGACAAAAAATTTTATCAGACCTTTCACAAAAGCAGATGAATGAATGGCCAATAAGTACATGAAAATACAGTCAACATTATTAGTCGTTGGGGCATTGCAAATTGAAACCACAGTGAGGTGTTCTAATACACCCACTCAAATGGCTAAAATGTAAGAGACTGACAACACCAAATGTTGGCAAGGATCTGGATGACCAGAACGTTCACGTGTGATCAGTTGGAATGAAAAATGGTACAACTGCTTTGGAAACAGTTTGGCAGATTCTTATAAAGTTGAACATATGCTTATCATACAAGACAGTGATTCCACTCCTAGATATTTGCCCAAGAGAAATGAAAACAGACGTCCACACAAAGACTGGCATATAAATGTTCATAGAAGCTTTATTCATAACGGCCCAAACCAGAAACAACTCAAACATCCAGCATCAAGTGGATGGATAAACAAATTCTGATAGATCCACAAAAATAGAAGACAATTCAGTCTTGAAAAGAAATGCTGCGATGTGGATGAATCTCAGAAACATTATGCTGAGTGAAAGAAGCCAGTCCCCAGGAAGACCAACTGTGTGATTCCATTTTCATGAAACTCTAGAAAAGAAAAATCACCTCTATTGTGAGAGAAAGCTGCTCAGTGGTCGCCCGGGGTAAGGAGGGTGTTTTGCCTGGAAAGGGCGTCACAGGGAAACGGTTACAGATGGAACCGTGTCCCCCAGGAAGACGAGTTTGAGTCTTCATTCCTGGTCCTGGGATGTGAACTCTTACGTAAACAGCACCTTTGAAGATGTTACGCGTTAAGGTGTGGCCAAAGGGAGTCAGGCTGGGCGCTGATCCATTACGATGGAGGCCCTACAAGCAGAGGAAATTTGGGCAGAGCAGGAGGAGGCCGACTGGGAGAGAGCTGGCCGTGGGTCACAGACAGCTGGCCAGCCACCCCCAGAACCCCACAGACTTCCCAGAAAGCCTGACCCTGCTGACACCTCAGTTTTGGACCTCTGGCCTCCAAAACTGTGAGCCAATAAATTCCTATTGTTGGAGCCAAACAGCCCGTGGTGTTTGTTACAACTGCACCCACCAACAAAGACAGGAACCTTTTGCAGTGATGGAAATGTTCCGTGTCTTGACTAGTGGTGGTGATTTGGGAATATATGGTCAAAACTCATCAAACAAGAATTGTGCATTTAATTCCATGTAAAATATATCTCAATAAAACTGCTTTTAAAGGAGCATTAGGATAACATGGGGGCTTCCTTCAGATCATTCACATTTCTTAGGGGAGACGAGGGAAACATCCCTTTCAGAGTCCCCACTGTGGGTTTGCTACATCACATGTGTGAGCTCATAGGATTTAAGCCTTCTCAATAATCCCTAAGAAACAGTTTGTCCATGTTAACAATGAAGAAAGTGAGATGCAGAAAACTGAGGCCACTTACGCACAATGAATAAAAGATTGAATTCATTCATTCATTCACTTATTATTTGACTGACCAGGACTTATGGCACACATACTGTATACAAGGCTGTGTGCGGAGGCCCTAAGGTCCCACCTCCAGGAATTTCCACGCCGGTGGGTAGGAGAGATGCATGGCAAACAGCAGGGTCCAGTGGGAGAGGGTCGTGTGGGTGTGGGAGAGGGGCAGATGGAGTCAGGGGAGGCTTCTTGGCTCTTGAAGGATTTATGGACTTGGAAAGATGACGTGAGAGGGTGTCTTCCAGCTGTCAGAAACTACCCAGATGGGTGATCATGGCTTTCCCACAGGCAGGGATCGTGTGGACAGATGTGGGAAATCAGTCACATGGACCTGGAATTATTATGGCAGGAAATAGGGAGTCACAGCAGGTGCTGGAGCAGCATCTGATGTGGTCAAGGTGCTCTTTCTTCCGGTGGCGTTTACCTGGAAAACTCTTTTTCATACATCCTTGTCTGCTTGATGAACCACAGCCTCCAAGAAACCATCAAGGGAGCACAGCACAGGCCCATGTTCTTCTGAAGGTGTATGATCAGGGTGTCCATCAAGTCAAAAACAGAACAGTCAGCGTTTACTGAGCACTTAGTACAGGCCACACATTTTACATATGTTATCCGACCTAATCCTCCTAAAAATCTGATGAGAAAGTTCTATTATTATCCCTTTCTTATGAGTAAAGAAACCAAGGTGTAAACAGGGTGAGTTATATTTCAAAGCCTGGTCAGTGGTAGAGCCACAAGTTGAAACCTGATTTATCTGATTTGTATCAGGCAGGCTCTAGGGAGAGGCAGAACCAACCAACAGTATATAAGTAACTGTGTGTGTGTGTGTGTCTGTGTACACATATATGGATATATACACATGTATATATGTATGTCTATATGCACACATATATCTATACAATATGTTTATGTATATATAAATCTCATATATATATATATATATATATATATATATATATATATATATATATATATATATAAAACAATATATAAGAAACTTATTTCAAGGAATTTGCTTGTGATTATGGGGGCTAGCCTATGAGTCCAAAATCCATAAGACTGGTCCAGCAGTCTGGACACTCGGGCAGGATTTTATGCTGCCGTGTTGAGGCAGAATTCAGAAGTCTGGACTATAAAAGCAAACTTCTCCTCTTGATCCTCTAGGGCTCACCTGTCCTAATGCACCTGCCTGGCCAGGTAGCCTCAGAGGGTTAGGGTTAGGGTGTGGATGCCCTGCACCCATGACCGCTCTGCTCAGCTGTGGGTGCCCCCCTCTTGTCCTCCAGACCCTCTCTGTACTCCTCCACTCTGCCCTCTGCCCGGGGCTGCCCTGCGTGGGCCCCGCCTGTGGGCTCCCTGCCCTCAGGCTCGGCAGTGGGAGCCAGGCAGGAGACTGAGGGAGGGAGGGGCGTGGGGTCGGGTATTGCTTCTCAGCTCGCTGTGGATGGAGTGACCACAGCTGGCTGTTTCTGTTACCCAGGGCTCACTGCTGCTGTCACGTGGCCTCTCCCCATGGGCCTCTTCAGCTGCCACAGGCCTTGGCCCTAAAGGTCTAGACGTAGTAATGGAGCTCAGGGCATTTGCACCTCCCAACCTTCTACAACGTCCACAGCAGCTTCAGACACTGGCTGCACTGGCATCAGAAACGTCAACCAGCGATAACCAAGGCTGCAGTCACTCAACCAGGTCAATTCTGACTCCAACTCTGCGGCGTTGACATGGTAAGGACCACCCTCTACCAGACTGCCCTGCAGGCACCAGCCACAAGTTCAGGGGCCCAGGCCGCCCCCACTTCTGACCAACTGGCTATAACCCGGGATTTCCCACCTTGAGTCCAATAATTCACTGGAGCAACTCGAGTTCGATAATTTGCTGGAACGACTCATAGAACTCCCTGAAAGCACTAAATTTAACGATTCTTATTTTATCATACTCAGAGGATACAAAATAAGAAGCCAAAAGAGGAGATGCATAAGGCGAGGGCTGGGAGGGTCTCAGACACACACCTCCATGTCCTCAACACACAGAGTCAGAAGGCGTCACCCTAGCTATGTATTCTCTCAATTGTGGAAGCTCACTGGGGCTTCCAGTGCCCTGACTTCCCATGGGGTCTCCTAACGTAGGTGCGATAGAATCAACGCCCATGGGGTTGAACTCAATCCCCAGCCCCCGGCTCTTCCCAGAGGTTGTTGGCTGATATGGCTCAAAGGATCCCTAATCACCAGGCTGGCCTCTCCGGTGAGGACTAGCCCTCATCCTCAGACTGCAGGTGTGGCTGCAGTTGTCTCATTAGCATATGAACTAACAGGTGTGGTTCTGTTAGTTCTGTGAAGAACAGATGATGCTCCTTTCATAGGAAATTCTGAAGATTCAGAGGTCACTTCCCCAGGGACAGAGGACAAAAGCGAGCCAAGTTTCTCATTATCCCACAGGTTTTCTTCCTCCCTGCCTGCCCCTACAAAAAGTCTGTATCAAACTCTTCTCAAATTATGCCATTTTTTGTGTTCCCAATTTTTGTTTGCATCAGCACCTTCCTCCTTTCTAACCACACTCAGCTTTTCCCTTCCCCTGATGTCCTACTTTACGTTCAGGTCATTTGGTCCAGAGTTGGGCCATCTGCCAACACCAGTCAGGCTGGTCCAATTAGAGCCAAGCACAAGATTCTTCAGTGGTTGTGCTGTGTTCTTGCTCATGCTCTCCTGCTCTCTTCTCATCTCCCACTATGCATAGGAGGATGCGGTAGATGGCTCCTGGCAGCCATCTTGTAGCCATGAGGGAAACCAGCATGAGGGAGAAGTTAACAAGGAGGACAGAGACAAGAGAACTACAGAGAAACCGGGCCAGGGTCTGTTCCGAGGATCCTGCTTCTGGACTCTTCAAAAATTCATGAGATAAATGTTTGCTATGGTGAAGCTGGTTGGAATTGGATTTTCCATCATTCAAGAGATTTACTAAAGACAGGGGCCCCACATTCCTTTCACTTCCCCCTCTTTATTTTCTAATGATTCTACTTTGCTCTTCACTCATTTGCATTTCTTCCTTAGATCCACAACTGATCAAATCACTTCCAGAATGAAACCCCCTGTGCTTATTTTGTTTAAGCAACTGCTTTCATTTCAGGCCTTTACAATTACGCTAGCATCCCACACCATCTTCCATTAGCGTCAGCACCAGTGCTCCTGAAATAAAGTGCCGAAGCACGATAACTGAGTTGGGCTAATTAAAGATGTGTATCATTGTTGGAATTGTCTCTTTGGAACCAAAAAATTAATTATGTTTCCTTGGCCTGGTGACCAGATGTGGAAAACAAACCAACAGATACACATAACTGTTTGCTATCTACCATTCTCCCCATAAATTATCTCTGGTACACATTTGCTTTTTCAGATTCTGTGGGTGCCAAAGGATAAATATCCGATGGGGCCTGAAGAAGCTGACTTCAGACAGTCGGAAGTGCCTGGAGAATGCTCACTTTCCTCCGTGGATATGTCCGGGGAGAGAAGCAGGATGCAGAGGACACAGGCTTCAAGGCCACATCCCAAGGGCAGGTCCGTTTCTCGGTGGGTCAGAAATGTGTCTGTCCGCTGGCTGGCATCATGGGGACTCCAGTGGGAAGCAGGAGTTTCCTGTAAGGGTTGACCAGATGACCATGACCCAAATTTGAAGAGTGTCCCTTGGAAAGTGCCATGTGGGGTCCAGGGCCCTTTCCGGTGTGCTCTGGGACACAGTCTGCTCACACACACCCATGGACGTTTCCTGGGGATCCCCATTGTGAAGTTAGGGAACGGTCCACAAGACTGTCTTCACTTCTGACACCAATCGCAAGTTTTGGGGTCCCCAACAACACCCTCTGGCTTGATGATTTGCTGGAGGGACTCGCAGAACTCACTGGAAGCCGTTATGCTCACAGTTACGGCTTATCGCAGGGAAAGGATGCAGATGAAAATCAGACAAGGGGAGAGACACGGGGGCAGAATCCAGGAGGGATCCACACTGTCCCATCCCGGGGGAGTCACGGGCAGAGTTGCGATGTGTGACGGCGCACACGGAGAACTGCCCACCAGGGAGGCTCCCACGAGCCGTGGTGCCCCGAGTTTTTATCGGGTTTGGTCTCATGGACATGGCTGACCTCCCAGGTGGCCAACCTCAGTCTCCACTTCCTCTGAGTCCAGCTGACACCGTGTGACCAAAGCCCCCACCAAGAATCACATTATCAGGCCATCTGGTGGGGCCGGAGACCCCAGGGAAGCAGGAACACTCTTTTCCCTCAGAGGCAACAGGCATTCTGACCAAGCAGAATATTCCAAGGGCTTTGAGGCCACCTCCCAGGAGCTGAAGGCAAAGTCCAAGCCTGTCTTTGGGCAAGGTTAAATGCTTCACTACACACTATTCTGCTGTCTTTTTATTTTTTTCTTTTTCATTTTTGCCAAGGTGTAAGTTCCATACAGTAAAGCGCACAAAGCTTCCAAGAACAGTTTGATGAGTTTTGCACGCATATGCGATCAGATATCCGCCACCCAGGTCAAAACAGAGCATCTCCATGTCCCCACCCCAGTCAGCATCATTCTGGGGGAAACCCTGTCCCGTCTTCCATTGCCATAGAATAGTTTGTCTGTAACTGAACTTCCAATAAGCGGAAACATGCCGTCTGCACTCCTTGTAGAAGTCTGGCTTCTTTAGCTCAGAGCAAAGCCTGTGAGTTTCATCCCAGCTGTTACACCTACCAGTGTCTGTTCCTTTTTGCCGTTGACTTGTGTCCCGATTGCAGGAATGCACGCTGTGATATGTCATCCGTTCTGCTGTCAATGGGCATTGGAGCTCATTCCATTTGGGGGCAATTGTGGATACAGCTGCTGTGAATTTGCACTCCCTCCTGTCTATTAAATGGAATTGTCAGGTCATGGGGCAGGCGTGGACTTGAGCAGATATGACGGTTTTCTAAAGTGGTTGCACCAATTTACTCATTGGAAGCTCCAGGAACAAGTCGGAACAAATAGGTCTAAAGTCTGATTTGGCTTCACGTGTTGGGAGGAGAGCAGGTCTCCAAAGACCAGAAGGCCAGCTCCTCTCCATGGCTCATCATCTCCCATCACCTGGCCTCCTGGATATCTGGAAAGGTGTCCCCTCCAGGCTGACAAAACTCAGCATCTTCATTTGGCCCTTGAACAGTTTCCTCCCCTCCCTCCTCTTGTCATAAGGGAGGCCCAGGCCACGGGTGTCTGGCTGGGACTTACTTATTTAAGGAACCCTCTGCTCCAGCTGGACACACTGGCCGAAAGGTTCTTGGGCCTTTCCCACTTGCAAGTTTTTGCTCACCCTGCTTTCCTTCCCCAGAATGTCATCTCACTCTCTGTCTATCCACCCAGAGCCCACCCACACATGGCCTGCCTCTTCCTGGAAGCCCTCAGTGGCCTCCCCAAAGGACAGTGGATGCCGTGTGCTCTTGCTTCTGTCTCCAGGGCCCCCAGAAGAGTGCTTGGCCCTTGGAAACACCACAGAGAGGGTCTGCTTTGGGGACCAGCTTGGGGTGCTTTTGGTGGCCTTCTGTGAGAACTTCCTGGTGCCTTTGTAGCTGAACCACACCTGGTCTGGCAAATGAATAAAGAGTGACACACACACCACCCCCCGGCCCGAGTCAGTGGTGCACAGAGGGGCCAAAATGTCCTGTGTGTCTTTTTCTCAGCCTTCTCATCAAATCCCAGACATGTTCATGCCACACAGACTTGAGAGAGTCATAGAAGCTTCCTCCTGGGGAGTGAATTCGGGTTTGGGGGTTTTAGGGGACCTTATGATGAGAGCACCTGGACCGCACCCCTCGTTTACAGGTGGGGAACCTGAGCTCCGAGCTCAGAGAGGGAAGCCGGTGACTGCCACCCCTTCCCCGCCAGCCTGCAGAGCTTCTGTTTGCAGACAGAACGGGTGGCTACGGAGTTTTATAATTAATGTAATGAATCTCATTCTGCGAGCTGTCTGCAAAATTTCCAGCTTAGAAAGGCTGAAGTGAGATCTTGTCTGATCAGATTTTAAGCCCTGTGATTAACCAACAACACGGCCTGAAGCCACAAAGAGTACAAGAAATACTCTTAAGTCAGCAGGGAGCTGCCGCTGACATCTGCAGCTGAGTCGTGGGGACACGCCAAGATTTGGGCGCCACCCGTCTTTAGGAAGGAAGGACTAGACTGGGCAATAATGAAAGAGACCCCAGACCTCCGACTCCATGGAAATAGATGTCCTATTATAGCAGTTCTATCATGCGCTGGGGTATGGGATATCTTTTGTGGCTTTTTATCCTTTTGGATTTGCTACCGTATTTACCCTTTGCAGCTCTGCATCCAATCCATGGATGTGCACGTATAATTACACCCCTATTATACGGTTGCACATAAAATCTGGTGGCTGTGGAATCTCATTAGTGTACACTTTGGTGAATCACCATCCTAGAGGAACCCAACAAAGAACGAGGTTGTCCTCTGAGTAGCAAGTTGGGCTGGGGGTCTGCCTGGAGTGTTTCCTAATTATGAAACACACTCAAGTACTTGCCAGGAGCTTAAATTCCATTCTAGCCATTGCCAAAGTTGACTTCTCATTTGTCAAGGGAGTGCATTGGTCGAAAGCAGGATCTTTGCTACATAATTCATACATTTGTTTATTTGCCTAATTCCTACCAGAGATGCCCAGCAATGGGCCAAGGAGCCCCCCTGGTCATTAGTGCATGCAAACGAGGGGCTGCGATACACCATTTCAGTTAGGAGACACCCCAGCCCGTCTTCCACTTCAGTCTGTCCCTCCGTTCAGCCAAGTGAGTTCTGTGAGTTCAATGTCAATGGAACCCGAGAAATGTTGTAAACATTTGTGGAAATGAATGGAGAACACCCAGGTAAGAGCAAACAAAGGCTATTTGTTCGGAGCTTGCTCTAGTCAAGGAGTCAGCCCCCCCCCCCCCAGTCACTTGCATTTGGCAGAGACTCGGAGGCAGGCAGAGGAGTGGGAGAGCTTTGGAGCGGGGAAGAGGGACGCTGGCAGGTTGCCCTGACGGGATGCTGGTGGCACGGGGAGCCGGAGGGGAGCTAACTAGAAGCGGGGCATCCAGTGGGATCGGCGTGGGAGCACATTTGGCTTTTTCCAGTTGGACCCAAGTTGGAAGTGGCAGAAAAAATTACAGCAAGTGTCGGTTATTGCTCAGGTCCTGGCTGCTTGGGGCTTGTTCATCCAGGGGTGGGCGTTTGACTTCTTGGGCTGCTGCAGGGAGGGTGACCAGCTTCCTGGACCAACTTTGCAGGTGATGGGTCGGAGCTTCCTGGCAATCGTCACATTGGTTGGGGCAGGTTGGAGGCCTGGAGCATATGGCCCAGTTCTCCTTGAGGGCTGCTCCCAGGGACACAAGGGTAATGGGTGGACCCCAGGAGCATTTTTGGGACATCCCAGCACCCACAGGGATGGATCACCCACCCATCCCATCTCCCCGGCTGCCGCTCCCTGCAGTAGCTCATGATCTTTGTCATCCTGCACCCTCTAGATGCCCCCACCAATCCATTGTCCTCATGCTGTCCCACTGCCCCTCTAACATTCAGTTTGGGGGGGCCCACACTTGCTTAAAACCCTTCAGTGGCTCCCCTGGCTCCTGGGTCAAGTCCAGACCTTTGCCCATGAATAACAGGGCTCATAACCAGCTCTCTCTAGGCTCCCAACTCTCTCATCACTCCATGCAAACACCCCACACCCATTAAGTAATCACTGCCCACCTGCCCCGTCCCTGTTCCCCGGCGACCGCTAATCTGAGTTCTGTCTCTTCGCACCTAGAAGTGAAATCACACAATATGTGGCCTTTGTGTCTGGCTTCTGTCACTCAGCATCACGTCTTCAAGGTTCATCCATGTTGTCACATTATCAGAGCGTCATTGCTTTTTCTGGCCAAATAATATTCCTCTGTATGGAGAGAGCATTTTGTTTATCTATTCATCAGCTGAACATTTGGGTTGTCTCCTCCTTTTGGCCATTGTGAATAATGCTGCTATGGCGGTTTGTGTAAGTAAGTTTTGCTTATTAAACACTACAGAAAGAAGAAAGGAAGGGAAGAGAGAGGGAGGAAGGGAAATATGGGCAGAACCCTGGTTCTCCTGGGGTCTTTGCACCCCCCATCCCTCCCTACTCCCCCCACCCAGATCGCCCCCATTCTTCCCCTCTGCCCCAGATTCTGCTTGGCTCACAATAAAGCTCAGTGCAGGGTGGCTTTGAGGATGCTGAATGAATGGGTGAATGACCCACACATTTCTGAGCATCCCACCATTAACTGGCCCCAGCAGGGACAGCCCCCCCTCCCCCTAAGGGGTCCCCTCCAGATGGTCCTGGCAGGGGTGGAGGGGAGGGGTGTTTCTGCCCAGGCAAGGAGCTTCTTTGGAAAACACAGCAAATGCCAAGCACCACGCATTATTTTGTGACTTCCACAGGCGCCATAAATATTGCATAGTGCATTTCCTCTCCCTCAGCCAAGGAACGCACCCCGACAAAGCGATCACACAGCCCCTGCCAGAGACCGGCCTGCTCTGTAAAACTGTTGCCACTCCTCGCTTCCAAACCTGTCTTCGGGTGTGGGAAAGGCCCGAGTGAGAAGATTCCCATGTCAGAGAAAGTCCGCAATTGCATCGTTGTTCATCTAATAAGATCTCCAAATTTTATTTTAATTCCAGTGGTATCCGAGGCCAGTAATGGCCTCACCAAATCCAAATTAAATACATATTTTAGGAATTTTAATCTAAGCAATACCAGCAAATGTGCCACTTTGGGGCTGAATTATTTATTTGTTTGGGGCTAAAAGGAGAGCAATACAAGCTGACTGAATTTCCTAGGAATAGCAGCAAATTAAAGCTCAAGGCTGACACCGACCCGGTCCGCTGCCGGTTTAGGGGACTGACAACCTGGCTCGCAAGTCTCAGCTTCCCCCAAACCGAGCCAGGTGGGAGCTGAGCCCGGAAATGCTAAACGTCTGTTTGTCTCAGCTTTGCTTTTCCGCGTGTCCTTAAAAGCTTGTGGTTCCAAAGTTTCAGGTTCGAGTCTTGCGGTGGGTTGAGTTGTGTCCCTAAAAAGATGTGGTCAATCCTAATCCTCCTTGTGAAGGAGCCCTTATTTGGAAATAGGGTTCTTGCAGGTGTAATTAGTTAAGATGAGGTCACAGTGGAGCAGGGTGGACCCAAATCCAAAGCCCGGGGTCCTTATAAGAAGAGGAGGATGCAGACAGGCATGTGGGTGGGGGCAGGGCTGTGGGTGAAGCTGCCACCAGCCAGGGAGCTCCCGGGGCCACCAGAAGCCGGGAGAGGCAGGAAGGGGCCTTCAGAGGGAGCTGGCCCCCCAACACCTCCATTTCAGACTTCCAGCCCCCAGAATGGTGAGAGAAGACACATCTTGGGTCTGAAACCTCCCCATTTGAGGTATTTTGTTACAGAGGTCCTAGGGAACGAATACTAGCTGCCAACTAGAAAAGAAAAGTCTAGAGGGAATTTTGAAGGTTCTGCCTTATTCTGAGCCGGGAGGGCTCAGCGTCTTCTTGCTCATGTCGTTTATAGAACACATGTGCATTTCATAAAAGCAAAGCACCATGGGTTTCAGTGGGGCATGTGGGACCCTCTGTGAGGAGCTGAGGGTCCAGATGGGTGGGTGTCTTATGTTGGCAGTAAGTGGAGCCTGAATCTGTTCTGTCCAGTGGCCACGGGGAGCTATTGGACATGTGGAACATGTCTGAGGACCTCAGCCGCTCATTTTAAAATTTTATTTGATTTTAATCAATTTAAATTTTAAAACGGACGCATGATGTGCTTATCAGAAAACTTTCAGGGACATTTGGAACAACTTGGGTATTTGAATCTGCTTTTCCAATGGTAAATGCCATGAAATCCACAGACAGGCCGAGCATTCCTGATGAAAATTCAGGGTCTGAGTAAAGTAGGCAGTAAGGGTAAAATACATAGCAGATCTCCAAGAATTCACACCAAACCCATCAAATATTTCACCAATCAAGTTTATACTGATTCCATGTCAGGATGGTAAACATTAGGGATACAGCAGGTTAAATAAAATATATTATTAAAATTAATTTCCTCTGACTCCTTTTACTTCTCTAATGTGGCTACTAGGAAATCTGATGTACACACAGTGTTGAGGGCCAGCCCAGCCAGGACCTGGGATATAGAGGTGACAAGGTCTTGGCTTTCACAGACGCTGCTGAGAGAGAAGGAGCAAGGAAACAAGCAGGAAAACAGCAGCATCACAGGAATGTGTTGAAGTTTCCTGTCTGCTTCACGTCCCTAGGATTAGTCTACAACCTGCACAACTGTCTGTGGCAGACCTGCCAAGGGTCCCAGTGCAGGCAGCTCCCAGGCAGGGGTCAGCAGCTGTGCCAGTTTGATTGGGTTATGTCCCTCAAAACGCCATTATCTTTGATGCAATCTTTTGTGGACCCACATATCAGTGTTGATCAGATTGTAATTCTTTGAGTGTTTCCATGGAGATGAGACCCACCCAACTGTAGGTGATAACTCTGATTAGATGGTTACCATGGAGGCATGGCCATGCCTATTCAGCATGGGCCTTGATTAGTTTATTAGAACCCTATATAAACTCAGGCAGAAGGAGTGAGCTTGCCACAACCAAGAGGGACACTTTGGAGAACGCACAGGAGCTGAGAGAGGAGCTGAAGCCTACAGAGACATTTTGGAGAGGGCCTTTGAAACAGACACCAGCCACGTGACTTCTCAGCTAACAGAGGTTTCCCGGACACCATTGGCCATCCTCCAGTGAAGGTACCCGATTACTGATGTGTTACCTTGGACACTTTATGGCCTCAAGACTGCAACTTTGTAACCAAATAAACCCCCTTTATAAAAGCCAGTCCATCTCTAGTGTTTTGCATCCCGGCAGCATTAGCAAACCGGCTCAGCAGCCAAGGTCAACAGAGTCCTCGCTTGGGGGACAGCTGGTGAAGGGCTCCCCAAGGTCGCAGTGACTTCATTTTCAGAACAAAAACTCAGGCCTTCTATAAACACCCCACCAGACAGCAGAAGGCACCGACCCCTGGTGGGGTAACTAAGACGAGAGCACAACCACCCCCCAACCCCCATCCCCCACCCCCCACCGCTGCCCCCTGGTCTTGCCTCCTGTATTGAACCCATTATATCCCAAATATTTACCTCCTCCTGGGTTGAAGATTCCAGAGTCTTCCGAGGCTCCGGTGCTCCAGCCAGGGCAGCCCAAGGGTGTCCTGACCCTCTCCTCCTGCTCCCAGCCCCCTTCCCGGCCCACCAGGGCCCAGTGGAGCTGCCTTCCCACCCCCACTCTGCAGCTGCATAACAACCCCCCCCACCCCCCCGACTTGGTCTGATTTTCAAATACATGCAGAGCCTTTTAAACCGGTGCCTGCATGAATTCAGTCACCCTGTCCTCTCCTGGTTTCTCAGGGGACAGGTACTCGAAGGACCCCTCCACCACAGGGCCCTCCCACAGACTAAGGTGGGGCCCCCTGTCCCACCTGGCCATTTACCCAGGTCAGTGTGGGCAGTGCCAGGCCAGGAAGGAAACCAGGGCAGGGTGCAGAATACCTGATGGGGAATTTTCCATGTCACCTCGGCTAGGATATGGTGCCCAGGTGTCTGGTCTAGAAGTTGCCGTGAAGGTATTCTGTAGAGGTGGTTAACATCCAGTCAGTTGACTTTAGGTAAAAGAGATTCCTCCCAATAAAGTGGGGGAGCCTCATCCAGTTCAAGGACTTCAGGGCCAAAAAGGTTTCCCAAAGAAGAAATTCTGCCTCGAGACTGCGGAATCAACACCTGTCTGAGTTTCCAGGCTGGCTGCTGGCCTGCCCTCCAGATTTCAGACTTGCCCACTCTCACAGTCGCCTGCACCCCTTCCCTAAAATAAATCTCTCCAGCCATATATACACATACCTGTGTCCCGGTGGCCCTGCATCTCAGGAGAACCCTGACTGGTGTATCCTCGGTCTAGGGCCCCCACCTGCAACTTCTGGCCTTTCCAGAAGAGCTGAGATCAGAGATGAGGATCCCACTGTCAGACAAGATCCTGCCTGGGAAGGGAGCCCCAAACTTAACAGCTGAAAACCACAGACGCTTATGAGCTCAGGTTCTGTCACTGAACCTTGGGAGAGACCCAGCTGGGTGGTTCTGGCTTCAGACCCCTCATGAGGCTGCACTTGGGGTCCTGGGTGGGTGGCTTGGCTGGGCCTGGGAGCTCTGCTTCTATGGTGGTTCAGAGTGGCTGGGGAGTTGGTTCCTTGCCCCACTAACACCCCCATTACAAGAGGGGAAACTGAGGCACGGGACGGTAAGTTGCTTGTCTTCAAGGTCAAGCAGCTGTAAGTGGAAGAACAGGGCATCGGCAGCCAAATTGCTTCACAAAACTGCCAACCGTTCCCCCACCCCAGGGAGGGGGACGCTCGGCAGCCAGACTGTGGCCTCTGTTCACTGCCAGCGGAGTGGAAGGCAGTCATCCTCAGGGGATGGGCTCCTAGGGCAGGTACATCTCCCACTGCATGCTGGAGGAGGGCAGGCCTAGGTGAAGGGTATGGGACTCGGAGACCGAAGTCCTGGCTTTGAATCCTGACACTGACCAATTCGTTATGTGGCCTTTGACAAGTCTGCTAGCACTGGAGCCATGGTTATCTCATCTGTAAAATGGGTTCGTTCACTCCCCTGATACTCTTTACTGAGCACTCATTATATTCCATGTTCTTTTCCTAAGGGTACTAAGGTCACAATACCTGGGGGTGGGGGGGGTGTATTAGTGTTGATTAGGTTGGAACCTTTTGACTGAGTGTTTCATGGAGATGTGACTCAATCAACTGTGGGCAAGAACTTTGATTGGATAATTTCCATGGAGGTGTTGCCCCACCCATTCAGGGTGGGTCTGAATTAAATCACTGGAGCCATATAAATGAGCTGACAAACAGAAGGACCTCAGAGCTGCAGCTAAGAGAGGACAAAACGCCCCAAGGGCAACATTTTGGAGAACGCCATTTTGAATCATAACCTGGGAGCAAGCAGATGCCAGCCATGTGCCTTCTGAACTAACAGAGGTTTTCCAGGCACCAGTGGCCATCCTTCAGTGAAGGTACCCTGTTACTGATGCCTTACCTTGGACACTTTATGGCCTTAAGGTTGCAACTCTGCAACCAAATAAACCCCCTTTGTAAAAGCGAATCCATTCCTGGTATTTTGCTTAATGGCAGCATTAGCAAACCGGAACAGATTTTGGTGAAAAGAGTGTGGAACTTAGGGACCAAAGTCCTGGGTTTACCTAAAGTACTAAGGTCACAACACCTGGGGGTGGGGAGAAGGATGACAAACAATTATGCAAATGAGATAATTTCAGGATGAGTGCTATCACAGAAAACAAAAACAATAGAGGCAGGGAGGGTGGTGAGGAGCGAGGGGACCACTCTGCACTGGGAGGTGACGTGTGAGCTGACACCTGAAGGACGAGAAGGTGGTGGTAAGCAAAAGATCTGGGGGAAGAGTGTTCCTGCACAGGGGAATAGCAGGTGCTAAGGCCCTGAGGCAGGCATGAGCTTGGAGATCGAGAGGATGGGCAGAGTTGGCAGAAGGAGGGAGGGACGGACTGATGGACAATTATTCCCAGGCCCGGCTTAGTCTGGAGGCCTCAGAAAGAAGAGCAATGAGTCAGGCCATGGCCCGCTGATTGCCTCCCCAAATCAGCCACACGCAGGGGAGCTGATTTCCTAGGGAAGCCAGCCGCTGGGTGTCTGTTTGGATTTGTCATTAGGGCACTAATACTCCTAATTTAATTTTTCCTTTGTGTTTCTCTCTCAGTAACTAACTCAGAGTCATCTCCAAGAAAAACATGCCGGAGAGGAAAATCATCAGATTTTAAATGAAAATCAAGAGCTGGGTACAGTTTCCAGCACTGGGTGGCAGCCCTGGCTGGTCCTGGAAAGTGCATGCAGACGGTGCTTAATAGGTGTGAATGGCCCCACCAGGCAGGGTGCTCTGTTCAGTCCCTCGTAGCCCATCTGGCTGCTGGAGCCCTGGGAGGGAGCCAGGCCAGCCCAGGGGAGGTTGCTGGACCCCCAACCCAGCCCCATCTCCCGGGCCGTTGCCTGGCATCTCCTGCCCCAGTATGGCTTTCCGGAGCGCCATGGATGTCCCAGATGCTGTCCCCAGTCCTGACTCCCCACAGCGCCCACAGGGCTGTGACGGGGGATGACGGCCGGTTCCAGAACAGCCTTGGGCGGCCCAATGACTAGTCTTGTCCGCTCTCCCACCTTGCCCCAAGGCCCCTCGGAGGCTCTTCGAGGCACCTGGGCAAGGTAAACCTCAGCCAGAATCTTTCCTCAGCAGGAATTCCATCTGCCAGCTCTTATTCCTGCTTCTTGTGACACAGGACACCAGGAGCTGGGGCAGTTCCTTCCCCAGCCCCGTTCACTGCTTCTGCACCTCAGCTCCAGAGCAGAAGCAAGATGTTTCCATTTGCAGGGCCAGCAGCCCCCAACTTTCTTTTCATCCTCCTCCTTTTTGTTAAAAATAACAGCATCGTTTTGCTGGGAGGAGCCCTCTATCTCAGGACTTGCTCTTATGAAGCTTGTTGCTGCAAGGAGAGGCTAAACCTGCTTATAATTGTGCCTAAGAGTCTCCCCCTGAGTGCCTCTTTGTTGCTCAGGTGTGGCCTCTCTCTCTCTCTCTAGCTAAGCTACCTTGGCAGATGAAGTCACTGTCCACCCCCCTACGTGGGACCCGACTCCCAGGGGTGTAAATCTCTCAGGCAACGTGGATGTGACTCCTGGGGATAAGCCTGGACCCAGCATCGTGGGATTAAGAAAATCTTCTTGACCAAAACGGGGATGCAAAATGAAATAAAACTAACTTCCAGTGGCTGAGAGATTCCAAATGGAGTTGGGAGGTGGCTCTGGTGGGCATTCTTACGCACTATATAGAGTACCCTTTTCAGGTTTTAAATGTATTGGAGTAGCTGGAAGTAAATACCTGAACCTATCAAACTGCAACCCAGTAGCCTTGACTCCTGAAGACGATTGTATAACAGTGTAGCTTACAAGGGGTGATGGTGTGATTGTGAAAATCTTGTGGCTCACCTTCCCTTTATCCAGTCTATAGATGGATGAGTAGAAAAACAGGAACAAAAAACTAAATGAAAAATAGGGTGGGGGGGTAATTTGGGTGTTCTTTTCTCCTTTTTTTTATTCTTATTTTTACTTATTCTGGTACAAGAAAAATGTTCAAAAAATAGACTGGGGTGACGAATGCACAACTATATGATGGTACTGTGAACAACTGATTGTACACTTTGGATGATTGTATGGTATGTGACTATTATCTCAATAAAATTGAATTTAAAAAAATAGGAAAATAACTGCACCACAGCAAGTGTGTGGGTGGGGGGTCCCAGCTCCCTGGGGGGAAGGAGGGTGAGCTGGGTGGGGGTCCCTATTACCCCAAGTCTGTGATGCTTGCGTCCCCATCAGCCCCTGCAGAGCCCCTGCCTGGCTCCCCGGACAGGCTGGGAAGGAAAACAAGTTGGCAGTTTCCTCCCTCCTCAGCCTCAACTCTTGGAGCTAAGCTCAGGCCCTCAGCTACCTGTGCAGGGACTTTAGGAATAATTTCTGTGTAATTTGGGATAGTTCAGTAATTTTCCAGAAATACATTAACAGCCTGCTCTGCTTTTTTATGTAAATATTGTTTCCCCATTACAATAATTAGAATGATATTTACCATTTATTAAATACTTCTTGTATTCCAGGCACTGCAACCCCAGGAGGCAGGGACTGTTACTGTCCTCATTTTCCAAATGAATAAACTGAAGTGTCCATAAATACTGTGGGCAAAGTCACATTGTAGGTGATGGTGCACGGCCTCGTGTCTCCAGCAGACAGCAAGGACTGGGTGCCAAAGCCACTCCTAGCTGCTCAATCCTGAGACCAAAGAACACGCCAGGCAAAAAGTTCCCCATGAATTTTCGGGGACTGACTTACAGGAGGATTTTTCCCAATGGTGCCCGGTTGGGAAATGGAAGTCAATGATCCACCCAAACAAGAGGAAGAGGAGGGCCTTATATAGTTTGGCAAAACCTGGCTAGATTTGGTTGCAGAGAAACCTCTGCTGAGTCTCGTGAAAGTTGATCACCAACAGTGTGATTCGGCTCAATGACCTTCACAGGGTGAAGGTCGTGGGTGGCCGTGTGCTCAAGGCTCCACCCTATTCCCTAAGGGAGGGGGGTTCCGACCCCTGGGCTGCCACACTAATGCTGTTTCCCTTGCCGTCCTCTTTTTCCTCCTTCCCTTCACCTCCGCAGACTTCTCTGAAGCTAGATGTGGCCAGGTCACCAGTTTGGGCCACCATGATCTGAGCAGAAATGACCAGGAAGAGGGGCTTGGGAAGCTTTATAAAAGGTGGCAAAGTCAGCCTTTCAACTTTCTCCCTTTACCCTACCTGGAATGCAGACGTGATACTTGGGGGAACAGCAGCCATTTTGGGGCCTTGAGATCAAAGTCCACATGCTAAAAATGGGAAAGGAAGAAGGTAAAAATTAATTTGGGTTATTGATGACCAAATTAATTTGGGTTACTCTTATTTGAGGAGGCAAATAAACCTCTTACTTATAACATTTGTGGGGTTTTCTGTTACTGGCAGGCAAATACAATTATAAGCCTCCCAAGTCCATGGTCTTACCCAAATTTGGGGCTGCCCATCAAGGAGGCTTTGGGTTTTTGTCAAAAGCCAAGGATTCTGTCCCACAAAACAGCACTGAAGTGTCCAGAGAGTTTTAGGGGTAGGTGGGCCAAAGATGTCATTTCTGAGGCCCTGGCTGTTGAGGTCCCTGCAGAGTAACTGCTTCCCACAGGAGAGTTGGGAGGCAAGGGGGGTGGATTGGGGGTTCCTGTTTGGCACAGTCGATCCACAAAACCTTGTGCTGATTTCTGTTTATACCCTCGGTGACTGCTTTCATCCCTGTCTCCCACTTTGGGGAAACAGAGGCAGTACCATATTCTCTGCCACCATAGCTGAGCCAGCAGGCATCAGGCAAATTACACAGCTGAGAGACAGCTGCTGTCCGGTCCCAGTCAGCCCTGGGAGAACCCAAGAGGGTGGGGGCCGCTCCCTCGGACCCTATTAGTGCCATTCATCTGGAGGTGGCACCAGCCGGGTGGCTCTGCAGGCCTCGAGCAAGTCACTTTGCTTCTATGAGCCTCAGTTTTCTCATCTCTAAAATGGGGAGGAAAATAATGCCTTCCTTATGAGATGGCTGTTGAGGATTAAACCAGTTAACACGTATGGGCCTGGAGCAAAGTAACGTGAGGGTGCTTGTCACACTTGTCATCCCCATCTGGGGGTTGGGGATTTACTACTGGCCACCACCATCCAGTCCTCTTCTCCTCCTGGACCCAGGGATGGTTGCACCTCTCTGCACCTCTGAAGTTAGGCATTGTCTGAGGGTTTGAAGCTGTATGTACCCCAGAAAAGATCCTGTTCTCTTAATCCATTCCTGTGGGTGTGGACCTGCTGTAAGTGGGACCTTTTGATTAGGTTGTTTCAGTTGAGTCACACCCCAAGTGGGGTCTAATCCTCTTACTGGAGTCCTTTATAAGAGGATAAAAGAGAGATGACACAGAAAAATGCCCCAGAGAAGCCAAGAGGGGAACACATAGAAGCTCAGAGAAGAAGCCATTGAAGCCAGAAGCTGGAAGCAACAAAACAGGAGAGAAGGGAGAGACCAGCAGATGTCACCATGTGCCACCCCCTTTCAAGAAGCTGAAATGGAACCCGGAGGAGAAGGGCGAGACTGGGAGATACCACCATGGGCCTTGCCATGTGCCAGAGGAGCCGAGGATGGCCGGCAGCCAGTCTTCGGGAGGAAAGCGTTGCCATGATGATGCCTTGATTTGGACATTTCTTCAGCTTCACAACTATGAGCAAATAAATTCCCATTGTCTAACCCAGCGCATGTCATCGTATTTCCTTTGAGCAACCAAGGAAACTAAAATAGGGAAAAACTGTCCTTCAAGAGCAAGCTCAGGTGTCCTCTTCCCAACCACGATCCCCAGTGAACCCAAGGGGAAGGGAAGGAAGGGCACGGTCACCTGCCATCAGAAGGTGAGGGCACAGGTGCCCCCCACCTGCCTCCCAGCAGCGGAGATGCCAGCATGGACTCTGGATCTCACACCAGCAGGCATTTCATGTAACTGCCCCCATTTTACAGATGAGGCTCCCCAGGCCTAGAACTGCCAAGTCCTTTGACCAAAGCCACACGGCCATTTAGGCGGTTGGAGCAGGTTTGCAAGCCCAGGACTGCCGGCTTAAAAGTCTCCTCTCCTTCCAGCAGACGACAGATGGAGGGAGACATCGGTGGGCATCACGGCCTCAGGGGCAATGACTGCAGCCTCAGAAGGGGGCCTGGGACAATGATTTCGGAAGGGGTCAGAGACCCTGGTATTATCCCCGGAGTTCTAAGCCAGCCTTGGTCCTGGGATGCAGGAGGGAAAACTCGGGCACAAAGTGGAGCGGCTTTGGTCCCGGTCCCCGAAAGCCCTGCAGGGAAAAAAGACTGATGTGGGGGTTCGGTTCACACACCCCCTGCCCGAAGGCTGTGCCTGTTTCCCCAAGAACTTGTGCATTAAAATGTTGTCTGCATATGGTGGGAAAATGAACATCCCCTTTCCTTTCCTGCTGTTTCAATGACTTAATGTGCAACAAAAGGAAAACTCCTCTCGCGGGAGGCTCCAGCGGCTGCTGCTATTTCAGCTCAGGCTGTGCTGCCGGTGCCAGCTGTCGGCCCGGACACTCGGACGGACAAACCCTCCCCATGTCACAACACAACCAAGACGTGGCCCCGCCACCCGGGTGGGGTGGCGTGGTGGAGGGGGCTGGGTTTTTGTCCAGCTTGGTTGGGATCTTTGCGCCCGGGACTCACCTTCAATCAGGTGTCACTGGTTTGCCTCCCACAGTGAAATGACAAAATCAACAGCGAGGCTCATGACAGCCCTTGTTTCCCAGCCAAGCTCCCCACGTAGCCTCCTGGGGGTCAGGATGTGAATGGATCTATTTGGGGGACCCTTTCAACCCAGAACAGTGGCTAAGAACAAGGACCCTGAGTGAGCCCTTCAACCACCACGGGGCCTTCATTTCCTCGTTTTTGAAGTGAGGGTAAAAATAGCATTTGCCTCCGAGGTTGCAAACCAGGATCAAGTGAGCTGATCCCTGCAGGTGCCAAACTCCCCGCCTGGTCCCTCTAATGGCTATTAAATGTTAGCGGCGATCACCGCGGAATAAGGAAGGGTACGTTGCCACTGCCACGAGTTCAATTCCAGACTCCAACACTCCCGAGCGAGGCGACTGGGTTACTCGCCCTTTTGGGATCTCAGTTTCCTCATGGAAAAAGTGGAGATTAAAAACACCAATGGAATACCCGAGATTGGAGGGTTCAGTTACATAAAGCATGCGGACCCTGGCCCTGGACCCTCTCATAAAATGGAACGCTGCACCGGGAACAGAACATGGTTTTGGCAAATACTAAAGACCAGATTTCAAGTCCAAAATATTCATTGAGACTTGAAATGAGTTAGGCTCCAACTACAAGTTCAGAGGTGACAGTCTCCCAGGACTATCCTCACTTCAGATGCTAGCCACAAGCTTGGGGGGTGCCCAGGATCACCTCACTTCACCCCGAATGCCTACAAATTTGGGGGTCCCCACAGACCCCCTCAAATTTGGCAATTTGCTAGAATGACTCACAGCCCGCAGGGAAAGCTGCGCTATACATAAGACTAGAGTTTTGTCATAACAAAAGGATGCAAATCAGAACCAACCAAAAGAAGAGTGCACAGGGCTAGCTGTGGGGGGACACCCAAACGTGATGCTTTCATCATCCTCAGGGACCTGTCACCCTCCAGCACACATCCCTGTGTGTTTCCACCAGGGAAGCCCCCTGAGTTTTTACTGGGGTCTCGTCACATGGACGTGACAGATGGAATCGAGGCCCACGTGGCTGAGCTCAGGCTGCAGCCCTCTCCCCGCCTTGGAATCTGGGCTGATACAAAGTGACCCCTAATCACCCGGTGGGTCCTTCTGACCTGAGCAGCCCCCACCGAAGACCACCTGTGTGGCCAGCCCCACCCTGAGGCACCTCTTGGCAGAGACTCTCCAGTGTGGTCTGGGGGGCCCACTTGAATAACAGACACCCCAATCATCCGGGACTTTCCAAGGGCTTAGAGGTCACCCCCCAGGGACCAGCGACGAAGGCCAGACCTCTTTGCGCAGAGGCCAAATTCTTTCCTGCATGAGCAGTTCGTTTGATCTCATAAGAATTTATCTTTCTTTTATCACGGGGCCCCGAGTTCTCCCAGTTGGAATTTCAGAAAGCCGGGCTGCGGGGGTGCGTCAGGCGCAGATCTTGCCTCCCCAGCACTTACCAGTGCTGCCTCTTCCAGCAAGTTACTTCATCTCGATGTGCCTTGGTTTCCTCATCTGTGGAATGGGCCACGGGGAGGACGCCACGGGGCAGGTGGTCTCCGTGGACTCAGCGAGGCGCTGGCCGGTTGCAGGCCCCTGTGGCCGCAGGCTGCCGGACCCCTCCCTCTTTCCTGCTGTTCTGCAGAAACTCGGAGCTCAGGGAACAGCGAGGGGCCCAAGGGGGATCTCAGGCTCCTGCCGGCCGAGGAGGGACTGGAGGGACTGGGGGTGCTCAGCTTAGGAAAGAAAAGGCCCCTGGGGGAATGCTGCTGCCCTCCCACCACCGCCCGAGCACCTGCTTTGAACCAGGCCCTGCTCCGGGTGCTGAGGCTCCAATGGGGACAAGACACCCCCAGCCCCTGCTCACATGGAGGGGAGGGGACAGTCTCACCAGGGAGACAGACAACAAGGAACAGGCAACACCCACAGCGAGAGTGACGGAGAAGAGGCCACTGGATTGTGCTAGAAAGTGAGCCAAAAGGGGTCTGGATTTTATTCTAGGCTTGTCCAAAGGGGCGCTGCGGGGTCGCGGGCCTTCCCCGCTGTGGGGCCCTCCAGCCGGGGTGGGGGAGGCAGGAAGCTCCCGGGAGAGGTGGGGAGAAGCCCCTCAGAGATGCTTTAATTAAAAGATCACCTCTGTAGGCAGCTGGGGCTCTGAATTAAACATGAGCGGTAATTTATTTATCAAGTCTTTGAGAAAGTCTGTCTCTGACCAGGATTCTGTGCCCTTCTCCAGTTAACCCTTCTCGCTCCAGACCAGGGAAAGCTGGGGCATCGAAGGCCAACTCTGTCTACACAGGGGGTGACTCAAGGTCCCAGGGCTGTCCTGACAAAGTGCCACAAACGACAGGAATCTGTTCTCTCACTGCTCTGGAGGTGGGAAGTCCAGAACCAAGGTGTTGGCAGGGGCCTGCTCCCTCTGGGGCCCTCCTGCCTCCCAGCCGCTGCTGGTTCCGGCAATGCCCAGGGCTCCTTGGCTTGGGGGCGCATCACTCCAGCCTCCGCCTCCATCTTCCCCTGGCCTTCGCCCCCAGGTTTCCCTCTTCTTATGAGGACTCGAGTTGTTGGAGGAGAACCCACCCGAATTCGGTGTGGCCACACCTTAGCTTGATGACATTGGTAAAGCCCCTATTTCCCAGTGAGGTCACCTTCCCAGGCCCTGGAAGGCGGGACTTGAACAAATCCTTTCAACCCACAAGTGGGGGTGTGCTGGAGGCAGGGAGGGAGGGAACGAGGCCGATTCATTCCGGGAGGAGAGAAGATGAAGGTTGTGCGGGGCCTGCCGACCCCTTTCTCTTTGCCCCAGCCCCCCCCCACCACAGGCCCCACCCCCTCTCCCAGCCAAGGCCCCGCCCCTTCCCACCCCTACAGCTATTCACCCACAGCCCGCTGGCGGCCCTGCCCGTCCCCGGCTTTCTCAGGCCCTTGGGGTTTACTCAGCTCAGAAGTTCGGGGGACTCTGCACCTCAGGGCCCCCCAACCAAGAGGCGCCGCCTAAGCTCTATGTTTCCTTTTCTTCCTTTTCTTTTCTGCCTTTGGAAGAGAGGACAGAGTGTCTGATTCTGCCCCATTCAAGTTTCTACAGGAACAAACGTTGCTTGTGGGGGGGGGGAGCAGGGGGTTGTGTTGGCTTTTTAAAGAAATGGGAAGAAGAAAAAAAAACTGACCCCCCTGTTTCCCCACTCTTGCGTCTCCCCTGTGCCATCCTTCTAACCCCCACGACCTGTCCCTCCCCAAACTCTTTTTGCACTGGGTTTGTTTGGTTTTGGTTTTGGTTTTCTACAAGTCCACATGTCCACATTCCTGTGGGTAATTTTTGGTTCTCCCGGTTTTCTCTTTTCAGTAAAATCTAATGCCAAGAAAAAACAACAACAACAAAAGAACCGGGAGCGGGCAGACAGGGAGACATGCAGCCCAGCTTGGCCGGCCCTGGGGGGCAACCCCGGTCGGCTCCCCGGGGTGGCTGCTCCTCAGCTTGCTTTCCGCTGCTTTCCTCTCCTCTCTGTCTGGCTCCCCTGTGCCCCAATTCCTGCCACCTGGGTTGACCTCCCCAATAAACCACCTGCCCCCAGGTTCTCTCCTCACGGGCTGCTTCTGGGGAACCCAAACGAAGACCCCTCTGATGAGAGGAGGAGGCCAGTGACAGGGGCCTTGGCGTCTGGTGGCCTCTTGGCACCTGAGCCTGTTCTGTCCCCATCTGCTGGGAGAGGGGAGGTGCGGCGGGTCCCTTGGGGTCCTGGAGCAGGTGGGCTCTGGGTGGCCAAGCCGGCTTTCTGACCCTGGGGTCCAGGGCTCCAGAGAACCTGGGACCCTGGCCTGGGAACCCGCAGGTTCGGGATTTCCCTTGCACTGACTGCCCATGGGGGCACGTAAGGCTTACCCCACAAATGAGGGGCTCGGCTGCCTGGGGCATCAGGAGGCCTCTCGGTGGCCATCCCACAGGTCCTGACGCTTTGTCCGCTTCTGCTCGTTCCACAGGAACATCTGCCCCATCAGGGCAGGGCCCTCGTCCGGCTGTCTGGCTGCCCCCAGCACTGGCTGGTGCAAAGCAGGACCCCAAAAAGTGCTGGTAGAAGAGTGGACCTCATTATTTACCCGGTGGCTGTCCCTATGTATCTCTTTCTGCGCAGGGAAAAGGGGTAGGAGAGCAGGTGGGTGGTCACGCCCAAAGCTGTCCCCTGCCCGGGCATGGGTGACGCAATCCCAGATGCCCTGTGACCCATCAGGCATCTCTCTGCCCCCACACCACAGACGGCCCCTCACCCCCACCCCGAATGCTCCCCACCTGGAGCAGCATCGATCGGGGAGGGCAGGATGGCCCCGAGAAGCTCTGAGACACGACTGAGGACTATTTGATTAACTTGCCTAATGAACTCTGAATCCACTCCATTTTTTTCCTTGACAACTGTATGTTCTCCCTAAATTTGTTATTGATTCCTACGTTGAGGTGTAATAGAAAAAGCACGCGAGGGACCAAGATGGACGAGGGGGCAGAGGCTGGCAAGGAGAGGGGCTCGGGGTCCATCTTCAGCCAAACAGCGGCCACATGAGTTCCCCATAAGCCCTTTGCACACCCGGCCACACATCCTGGGTGGGGGGAGCAAGGCGAGGGGCGGCTAAGGCTGCAGTGAGATCTTTTCTTTTTTTAATTTTAAAAATGTTTTTTTAATCTCCATCACCCCACCCCAAACTTTCTTAGCTGCTCTTCCTTCTTTCTCTCCACTCTATCCTTTGAAGCAGGGGTCACAGCTTTTCTTCCATGGGGTGGTCCAGGAATTGGGTGAATGGGGGAAGGGACAGTTGCTGTTTTACTGAAAGAGCCCTCTCTGTGCCAGCTGCCCTCCACCTGCCTGGTGCCACCCCGTGTGGCAGGTCAGGACACAAGGCTCAGGGCGGCGAAGGAGTCTGCTGCAGGCCCAGACTTGCCTTGGCCTCCCAGGATGTAGGGGTGATGGCCAGCAGCTCCCCCAGAGGATCGCTAGTGTCCCAGCTCTCCTAGGGCCAGAGGGGAGCAGAGGGGACCAGGCCTGACCCCCGGCTAGGGACGCCGACTGGGGAGGCAGAGGGATTTGGGAAGCCACCAAATCAGGCTCTGGGAGGTGGCATCCACTCCCCCTGTTTCCTGAAACCCCTTCTCCGCTTGTTTCCTGGGACTCTGCACTCCCCGGTTTCCTCCTGCCCCGGGTGCCCCCGCTCAGCCCCCGCGTCCTATCCTGACCTCTGAACGCAGGAGTGTCCAAGGCTGGCCCTGTCCTCTCCCCTCTCCATCCGCACTTTCTCCCTGGGAGCTCTCATGGCTTAAATTCACCCTCTGCCCTGTGCTTCCCATGTCCCTCTCCCCCAAACCCCAGACTCGTGCACACACCTCCACGGGGGCCCACAGACGCCTCTGACTCCACAGTCCCAGCCAGACACTGATGTGATCCCCAGGCTTCTTCTCAGCCCCACGACCCCCAGGCCCTGGCCAGAAACCTGAGCTGCCCTCTCGCCCATCCTCCTCTCGCACCCACAGCCCCTCTGCCGGGTCACCCTGTTGCTCTCCTTTCAGGACAAATGCAGAACCCAGCCCTGTCTCGCCACCCCCCTGGGCCATGCTGGGCTCAGCCCCTGTCATTTCCCAACCGAATTACTAGGGTCGGCTCCTCGTCGCCCCCAGCCTGCTCCCTGCTCCCCGCTCTGTCCACGCAGCACGAGGGCGGTCCTGTCAAAGCCTGGGCCTGATGATGTCATCCCACCCCTGCGGACCCTCCAGAATAAAACCCAAAGTTCTTCCTGGGGGCGCCGAGGCCCTGGAAGCTGTGTCACCATCTTGCCCGCCCACTGGTGGAAACTGTGTCTCCCAAAAAGATATGTTCAAGTCCCAACCCCCATAACTGCGAATGGGGCCCTACTTGGAAACAGGGTCTTGCAGCTGTCATTAGTTAAGAAGAGGCGACACTGGAGTAGGGGAGCCCGAAATCCAACACACCTGGTGTCCTTGTTTGGAGGGGCACAGAGATACAGACCGAGCGAGAAGATGGCCACGTGACAATGGGGACAGAGACCGGAGGGCTGTGTCTGCAAGCCAAGGACACCGAGGCTGGCTGGCACCTCCAGAAGCTGGAGTCAGGGAAGGCGACCCCTGGGGATATGTGGCAGGGACCCCAGGCTTTGCTTGCACACAGCACCCCGCCCAGTATGCGCCTGGGGGTTTCCTGGACCTGGATCCACGGTGGCTGAGCCTGGACCAGTGGCAAGGAGGCCGGGAGGTCACCCCTGAGCCAGTGGGGGTTGCAGGACATAGCGGAGGGCTGAGCACAGCCAGAGCAGCGTCAGGAGCAGAAGGTGCCATGGCACCCCAGCACCCCCTATCTGGGCCATGTCCATCTGTCTACCCAGCACCCCCTAATCTCCTGGGGTTCCAGAGTGCAGGGGCTGGGTCTGCCCAGCTGGGTTGGGCGTCCCTCTCTCCCTCACCTCACTCTGCTCAAACAGAGGTGGCATAGGCCAGAGGAAACAGTAGGAACTTCGAAATCCCCCAGAAAACAAACCCACGACTGGGTTTTTCCCCTGACTCCTTTGCCTGACATCCCTGGGTCCTCAGATAAATCCCCTGACTTTTCTAAGCCCAGCTGCCTGAGGGCCATGTGTCCTGTCTCTAAACAAAAGGAAGGGTTGTAGGGTCCTCAGGTCAGGGATTCCCTGAGTCAGGACCTCGGGGGTGAAGATGGGTTCCTGGAGTGTAGACAATCTAGGAAGTGCCACAGGAGTGGTGGCAGAGGCATTGCGTCTTTGCCTCAAGGACCCCACCCGACCTCCTGTACCCGTGTCCGAGGCCTGCCTCACACGGCACCACAAACGGGGTGCTTAAAACGTCAGAGATTCACTGTCTCATGGTCCTGAAGGCTAGACCTCTGAAAGCAGGGAGCCAGGAGGGCCAGAAACCTGTAGGGAAGGATCTTTCCTTGCATCTTCTTGCTTCTTTGGTGGTTGCTCATCAGCCTTGGCACAACTTGGCTTGGAATCTCTTCCTCTGTCTTTGCATGGCCTTCTCCTCAGCGTCTGTCTGTCTCTGTGCCAACATTTCCCTCTTAGAACACCAGTCATTGGATTTAGGGCCCACCCTAATCCTGTACGGCCTCATCTTAACTTGATTCCAACTGCACAGCCCCTATTTCCAAAGATTTAGAGGGTATCTTCCAGGATGGGGGACAAACATAAGCCAAGGAGAAAGGCCAGACTGGGGCGCTGGAGACCACCTGGCTGCTGGGTAGAGAATGGAAGGGGTGGGAATGCTGCCTCCTGACCATGTACAATGAGCAAACTGAGCCACAGAGTTTGTCACTGACCTGCCCAAGGGGACACAGCTGGAAAGGACAGAGCCGGGCCTTGAACCCACAGCAGTCTCACTCCAGAGCCCCTGCCCTGCACCAGGCCGGGCACTGCTCTCCGAGGGCACATTGCCACTTAACCTCAGTGTTTCTCCAAGCACCAATGCCAACATCAGCATCAGAATTGTCTGGGAGCTTGCAAGCAATGCAGAGCCCTGGGTTCCCCCAGACCCCCCAAATGAGAGTCTCCAGGGGCCGGCCTGGGGATCCGCGGGTTAGGGGATCTGTTGTGCATTGTAATTCGACAATGGCTGTATCTCGGCCAGCATGCTTCCCGGGGCAAGGGATGGAACACTTGAAGCCAGACGGCACCCACGAGTGCAGCTCAGGGCTCTCATCAAGGACTGCGCTGGTTTGTATATATTATGACCCCCCAAAAGCCATATTCTTTTATGCAATCTTGTGAGGGCAGACGTCAATCTTTTGATTGAGTGTTTCCATGGAGATGTGACTCAATCAACTGTGGGTTAGACCTTTGATTAAATTATCTCCATGGAGATATGGACCCTGCCCATTCAGGGTTGTTCTTGATTAAATCACTGGGGTCCTATAAGAGAGAGACATCTTGGAGACGGCCTTTGAGAGCTGATGTGTGGAGATGCTGACAGAAGAACATTTGGAGATGTTAACCTAAGAGATGCTAGCCCAGAGCTTGCCCCAGAGAAGCTAAGAGAGGACCCCCAAATGGTTAGATGCACAGGAGTTGAAGAGGCTAACAGAGGTCCAGAGACATTTTGGAGAACGCCATTTTGAAACACAATCCGGGAACAGCAGACGCCAGCCATGTGCCTTCCCAGTTGACAGAGGTGTTCCGGATGCCATCAGCCTTTCTTCAGTGAAGGTATCTTCTTGTTGATGTCTTAGTTTGGACACTTTTATGGCCTTAGGACTGTAACTTTGTAACCAAATAAATCCCTTTATGAAAAAAGCCAATCCATTTCTGGTGTTTTGCATAACAGGAGCATTAGTACAGGTCCACACATAGTTTCCCAGCCACTGATCCATCCTTCTTTCCTCACACCACAAAGCCCAGAGGAAGAGAACCTTTTCTCCTAGCGCTCTCAAAGAGCAAGGAAGTGTGTTTCCTGGGTGCCCCCAGCACATCTCCCCCTGGCCTGCACTGGCTCATGTACCCAGGCCTGAGTTGCTGAACCCAGGGATGGGATGACCCCCATTGGTTTAGGACAGCTGGGTCACCAATGGAGATTGGACTCCACGCCCCATCCCAAACACAGTGGAGCAGGGACTGTAAGGAATGTCCACTGTCCATTCTAATAACCACTGTGCAAATGCAGGTGAGAAGTCAGCTCCTGTGGTCAGGGACACTTCCCTGAGGGTGGGCTGGGCTCAGATACAAGGAAAAGAAAGGGTGGTACCATTAAGCCGCAGCCTGAGCAGGGGCTGACATCTTGGGACATTTCCCAGGGACCTCCCCCAGGGCCTGGCACACAGCAGCCACCTAATAATTGCACAGCCGGCAACTGTCTCCATGTAGGCAGGAGAGTAAGCTGAAAATCCCCTTTATTCTCCTTCTCAGTCAAGTTGTTTCTCCCATGTTCTAGTTTGCAAAGCTGCTCAAAGCAGATACCATGGAAGGCATTGGCTTTTACAATGGGAATTTGTGACTTCCAAGCTTACGGTTCTGAGGCTGTGAAAATGTCCAAAGCGAGCCATCATCAAGATGACACCTTCTTCCTGAAGACCAGCTGCCGGCGATCCTGGACACCTCTGCCACATGGCAAGGCACGTACTGTCTGCTGGTCTCTCCCTTCTCCTGGTCTCCAGCCCCCACCCCACCTGGCCCTGCAGGTCACGTCACCAGGGCTCTCTGCCCAGAGAGCATCTGCCTCACCTGGGGCCTGGGGTCCCTGTCTGCTGTCTTTCCTGTGTCTTTCCTGCGTTCCCTTCTCCAACCCTAAGTCATTTGAGGTTCTGGGTCTGTGTCCTCTACAACAACAGTGTCACCCCCATATTCTTAGTATTGGAGAACTTCCCTCACCATGGTACCCAGCCTCCAAGATGAGCCCTGCAGTGTCTGCCTCCTGGTGGTCATAACCGTGTGTAGACCTTGTTAAGGGTTGAATTTTGTGCCCCACCAAAAAAAGAAAGAAAGATATTCTCATACCCTAACCACCAGTCCTGTGACTGTGACATTATTTGGAAATGGGAAGATGCACTTAGTAAAGACGAGGCCATTCTGCATTAGGTGGCTCCCATCCAAAAGGACTGGTGTCCTTATAAACAGAGGACATGTGGACACAGACAGACAGACACAGGGGAGAGTCCATGTGACAGCAGAGGCAGAGACTGAACCTCTGCAGCTGCCAGCCAAGGAGCACTGCGGAGAGCCGGCAAAGCATCTGGGGCTGGAGGCGGCCAGGAAGCAGCCTCCCTCCAGGGCTCAGAGGGAGCACGGCCCTGCCCACACCTGGATTTCAGCCTCTGGCCTCGGAACTGAGAGCAAATAAACTCCTGTGGGTTCCAACTGCCCAGGCTGTGGCACTTTGCTCCAGTGGCCCTAGGAACTCAAGATAGCCCTCCCACACATCATCCCAGGCGTGGTCGGCGCAGCCACTGGAAAAAGCAGAAGTGATGGTTTGTCACTTCCGAGGCTCAGTTATAAAAGACACTACTCCACAGCTCCATCTTGGTCTGCCGCTCTCAGATCATTAGCTCTGGGGGAAGTCGGCAGCCACGAGCAGGTCCACTCAGAGGCCCACGTGGGCAGGGATGGAGGCTTCCTGCCATCTTGGCAGTGGATCCTCCAGCCCTGGTCAAGCCTCCGGAGACAGCCACCTCAGTCAAGAGCTTCTGGACCATGAGAGGTCACAATCAGAAGAACCACCTTGCTAAGCCTCTCCAGGACTTCTGACCTCCAGAGGCTAAATGGTAAGTGTTCGTTGTCTTCAGCTGCTAAGTTCTGGAGTAATTTGTTACGCGGCAATAGCTAACACGTGCATGTTGGCTCCTTCGATCCTCAGACCTTGTGCTTTGTTCACTCCTTGTCCAGGTGGGAAGTTGAAGCTCAGAGACATTGTGTCACTGGCCCCCAAGTCATGCCGAGAGGGAGCTGGGTAGAAGTTACATCTGTTATAGCTGGGAGCCTCAGCAGCTCTTGTTGTAAGCCATGCAGTTCCAAGTACACTTCCCTTCTCACAAAGCATGTTCTCTACCCTTGTTCCTTTAGTCCTTGAAATCAGCCCACAAGAGTAAGTCACCCTTATTTTACAGACGAGCAATCTAAGGCCCAGAGGACTTGCTCAGGGTGACACCACTGGTATGGGATGGGGGTGAGGGGTTCCCAATCAGAACTCAATCCCCCAGGGCCACTGGAGACTGGGGTCCCTGCTGCCCAGGAGAGACCCCTCTTCAGGGCAGGGATGAACCCTGGGGCATTTCTTTCCCTGGTTGGAGTCCTCTGTGGCCTCAGGTTCTTCTCTTCCTCTGGGCAGCGAGGCCTAGGGGAACCCTGGAGCCCCACCTCTGTGCTCCCTGATCCCTCAGCTAGCCAGGGGCCTATAGCCTCGGGCGATGGTGATGCTGTCATCTGCAGGTCTGGGGCTTTAAGAAGCAGATGTTTACTCTGGGTCTTGAATTTTAAAGAAGTATAAAGTGCAACCTGGACCCTCAGCTCCTGGGATGCCTGTAACCATAGCAGCAGCAAATATTTGTAGAGGGAGAAAGAGCCAGGGAGGGAGGAAAACAGAAGAGCAGGGCGGTGGGAACAGAGCTTGGTCCTGGACGCCTGGCTGTGCCCCTCCCCAGATGGCTGGGGCTGTCCCTGGGCTCCCAGGGGCCACCTAGAAGCCTCCAGGGGCAGCTCCTTTCCCTGGCCAGTGTTGGGGAGCCCAGGCCCCACCTCGTGCATGCTCTCTGGGTCTCTGTGGGACCCAGGCCCCAGGACAGTGTGACCAGGGCCAGCCCCAGGCTGGCCAGGTGAACTTAGACCAGCACCTTTCTCTTCAGCCCCAGTGTGCTCCTCTGAATCCTCAACCCTGCCTGCCTTTCCAGGGACGGTGAGCAGCATACAGGAATTCCAGCCCCCAGAGCATCCTTGTGAGGGATTGGATAAAAATGCCCCTGGCTCTGTTCCGGAGCAGAGGGATGGCACGAATTCCAGTGCACATTCCAGATGACCCAGAGCAGGAGGGCGGCTTACCCCGGCCCCAGCAAGTACAGCAAAGGCCAGACCCCAGCTACCCAGGGCTGCATAACAGAGTCCCAAAAACCAGGGGGCTGGGAGCAGCAGGAAATCCTTCTCTCTCGGTCTCGAGGCTAGAAGTCTGGAATCAGAAGTTAAGGTGTTGGCAGGGCCACGCCCCACCCATCTGAAGGCTCTAGGAGAATCCTCCCTGGCTCTTCCATCTTCTGGAAGCCACTGGCTTCCTTGGCTTGTGGCTGCATCCCTCCCACCTCAGCCTCCATCTTCATATCCTCCTCTCTGTGTCTGGGTCCAGATTTTCCTCTTCTTATAACGACCCCAGGCCCACTGGATGAGGCCCACCCTAGGCCAGTTTGCCTTCACCTTAATTCATCACATTTCCAAAGACCTGCTTCAAATAAGGTCCCTGTTCTGGTTTGCTAGAGCTGCAGTTATGCAAAATACCAGAAATGGATTGGCTTTTATAAAGGGGATTTGTTAGGTTACAAATTTACAGTTGTAAGGCCATAAAAGTATCAAAACTAAGGCATCACCAAAAGGATACCTTTGCTGAAGAAAGGCCAATGGCGTCTGGAACCTCTGTCAGCTGGGAAGGCACGTGGCTGGTGTCTGCTGGTCCTTTGCTCCTGGGTTCTGATTTCAAAATGGCTTTCTCCAAAATGTCTCTGAGCTTCTGCCTCTTAGCTTCTCTCTCTCCACTCCTGTGCATCCTTGCTTGTTCTCCCAGGGTGTTTCTCTCTAAGCATCTGGGGGTCCTCTCTTATCTTCTCCAGGGCAAACTCTGGGCTTCATCCCTTAGCTTAGCATCTCTAAACATCCTTCTGTCTGTATCTCCCAGTGTCTCCAAATGATTGGGTCTGTGTTGCCCCTGAGCTCTCCTAAGGACTCCAGTCAACTAGTCAAGACCCACCTTGAATGGGCGGGGCCACGCCTCCACGGAAACAATCTAATCAAAAGGTCCCACCCACAATAAGTCCGTATCCACAAGACTGGACTAAAGGAACATGGCCTTTCCTGGGGTATGTAACAATTTCAAACTGGCATAGTCACATTCACAGGACTGGGGGTTAGGACTTAAAGATGTCTTTTTGGGGGACCCAATTCACCCTAGAATACCAGCCACGCGTCCTGTGAACTAACGGCCACCAGGCAGCTCGGACCCTCCAAAATGAAACGTCACCAGCTGGCGGGTGTCAATTTTGGTCACTGTGAGCTTCCCCAGGGGCTCGGTTTAATCTGGGTCAGGGCTCGGCATGTGCCAGGCATGTGGATGGGAACTGTCACGCGTGTCCCAGCAGACAGAGGACAGGGAAGCAGAGCCAGAAAGTCCTGAGCTGCTGAGGAGGGACAGGGGCTTCGCATTCCCTGCCGAGGCCAGAGCACGGGAGCCGCCCATCACCATGGGCCTTGCACACTCTGGTTTGTAAATCAACTAAATGATGTGGTTATTTTTACATTACATCCTGGGGGGGCGGGGAGGCAGAAAGCTCACATTCTATTATTAAGAGAATAGGTGTGCAGAATAAGCATGCACAAGATACTACAGGAGACCTGGGAGTGAGTCCTGGCTTTGTTTGAAGTCTGTGGCCTCAGTTTCCCTGCTTGTAAATAGGGCTGATCTCGGTGCTGCATCTCCCGTGTGCAACTGTGAGCCAAGCTGAACATTCTTGTGAGAAACAGCTCTGCTTGCCTCACGGCAGCCACCTCCACTCCGCTCTCTCTGCTGGAAGCACACACATATATATTTGTCCCATTTTCCCTTTTCTTGGATTGGAAAATCCTAAAATAGAACAGGAGCTGGGGCAGGGGGAGTTGGTGGGGACCGTGAGGAGGGGTCCCCCGGGAGAAGCTCCTCCCAAGGATCCCTGAGGAGCGGCCCCAAGTCAGCAGGATGCTCAGGCTCTGCTCTCCTGGGGGTGGGGGTGACACCTGGAGCTCACCACTCAAACCCACCTGTGCTGTGGCCGGAGCCACGTCCCTTAGACATCGGACCTCTTCAGCTGCACACCGAGCCGAGAGCCAAGGGGCGCCGTGCCCTTCTCCCCACATCACCCCTGGATGTCCGCGCCCCGCCGGAGGCCCAGCTGCCTGGCAGCCAGGTAACCAGGTGATGCGAAAGCTGTGGCTGTGACAACCCAGCCTTGGCCCAGGGGAAGCTGCCTGCGCGGGAAGGTGCTGGGCTGCCTCTCCAGGGGCCTCCCTGGGACAACGGCCAACTCAGAATGGGCTTGGGGAGCCTGTGCCCAAAGGAAGGGCATGGGGGAGCTGCTCCCCGGCTGGCCCAGTGCCCTCCTCAGGTGCACCTGGGTCATCACTTCATACCTGGACAGGTGAGCAGGGTCGGAGATGGGGACTTTTATATGCTGACTTGGCTGGGTCACAGTGTCCAGGTGTTCGGTCAAACCCCATCCCCAGTGTTGCTATGGAGGTATTTCGCAGATGTCACTGGCATCCACGATCAGTTGTCTTTTAGTAAAGGAGATGACCCTCCAAAATGTGGGTGGGCCTCATCCAATCCATCGGGATCTTTAAGCACAAAGAACTGAGGTATCCAGAGAAAGGAAATTAGGCCTCAGGACAACACCATCTCTTCCCTGAGCTGCCAGCCTGCCAGCCTGCCCTGAGGATTTCAGACTTGCCAGCCCCAACAGTCAGTTGAGCCAATTTCTTAAAATAAATCCCTTAATATATATATACATATACACAATACATCCTGTTGGTTCTGTTTCTCCGGAGAACCCCAGCAGAAACAGATGGCCAGACAGAACACATTTGGTCAAGTCCTCATCCCAAGACTGGCAGCTACTGAGGATGCGCTGGGACGGGGCTCCCGGGAGCCGGGCACCTGTGGCTGTCGGAGGCCCGGGGACAGGTGGCTGCTGGCCATCCTCCTCCCTGCAGGCTGACCCCGGCTCCCACCCAGCCCGTCTCCACCTCCCCAGCCGCGTGCTCACCCGAGCCTTGACCTCAGGCAGACACAGGTCCAGACCAGGCAGGGGTACAGACCAAGACAGACAACGGGCTGGGACGCAGATGTCACGCTCATCCATCCAATCAGCAGATACTCACTGGGCACTTGGAGGTTCTAGGCACGGCAGACACTAGAGTAAACTAGAGGAACGAGGGCCCCGCTCTCACGACGCTGGTTTTGTGTGTGTGGCCAAGCTGGATTTAGAACCTGATTTCTAAAAATTTATTTTATTTAAAAATTTCCAAAATTTACACTCTATACCCACCAAGCAACACCTCCTCCTTCCTCCCTCTCCCGAGAAACCTTTAATTATTTTTGGTCTCCGTGAATGTGCTGTTTCTGTACATTTTATATAAGTGGAATCCTGCAATATTTGTCCTTACGTATCCGGCTTCTGTCACTAGGCAAATGATTTTGAGGTTCATCCACTGTGGTTGATTGAGACACGTTCTTTATCTTGGTCTGCATCCCTGTGGATGTGAACCCACCATATTTAGGACTTCTTGAAGACAGAATGTTTATTTACAGTTTAGCCCAACTGAATGAAGGTGGGTCATATTCCAGCTCGCTGGAATCCTTTATATGCAGGACAAATTTAGCCAGAGTTGAGGGAAAGCCACAGAGGAGCTGGGAGCTGGAAGTCAATGGAACTTGGAAGAGAAAGGAACAGGCTTCGCCCTGTGACACGAGGCAGGGATACAGCCAAGGAACCCCAAGAATCGCCGGCAGCCAATGCCAGAATGTTATAGACTTTGAGAAGAAGGAATCACCTTGCTGACATCTCAACTTTGACTTCTCCTAGCCTCAGAACTGTGAGCCAATATATTTCCATCGTGTAAGCCAACCCATTGTATGATATTTGTGATAACAGCCTGGCAAAACTGAAACATCCATGTTGCATCATGTCTCATAACTTCAACCAAACTGATATTTTAATAAAGGGAAACAAATAGTATCAAGTAAATAAACAAATGTTGACACGTGCTCCACAGGCAATAAGCAGGATGAAGTGAAACAGAGTAGGGGATGGAAGGAGAGGCAGCTGTGTAAAGAGCTAGTGGGAAAGCATTCCAGGCAGTGGGAACAGCAGGTGCCACGGCCCTGATGTAGGAGAAGGATTTCCTTTGCAGAAAACAGAGGGCCATGTACCTGAAGTTTTGGAAGACAAGACTATGAGAGTAGGACAAGGCTGTCACAGTGGAAGGCAGAGGTTGCAGGGCCTTAGGCTGGATCCAAGACCACGGGGAAGAAGCCATCAGAGGGTCTGAAACAGGGAGTGGTGCAACCGAATTTGTCGTTAAAAGAATGACTTGTGAGAATGTAAAATGGTACAGCTGCTGTGCAAAACAGTTTGGCAGTTCTTCAAAAAGTTAAATGCAGTATTACCATATGACCCAGCAATTCCCCTTCTAGGTATATACCCAAAGAACCGAAAGCAGGGATTAAAACAAGTACTTGTACATGGATGTTCATAGCAGCATTATTCACAACAGCCAAAAGATGGAAGCCAAATGGGATATATACCCACAATGGAATATTACTCAGCCATGAAAAGGAAGGAAGTCCTGATACATGCTACAACATGGGTGAACTTTGAAGTTATTATGTTGGTAAGTGAAATAAGCCAGACACAAAAGGACAGATATTGTTTAATTCTCCTTATATGAAATATATATAATAAGCAAATTCATAGAGACAGAAAGTGGATCAGATGTGACTGGGGCTGGGGGAGGCAGGAATGGGGAGTTAATGCTTAATGGGGACAGAATCTCTGATTGTGGTGATGGAAAAGTGTTGGACACTGTGATGATGGCTGCTGTGCCGGTTTGAATGTATTATGTCCCCCAGAAAAAGCCATATTCTTTGATGCAATGTTGTGGGGCAGACATATTAGTGGGGATTAAGTTGGCACATTTGGATTAGGTTGTTTGCATGGAAATGTGCCCCCACCCAACTGTAGGTGATAACTCTGATATTTCCATGGAGAAATGGCCCCACCCATTCAGGGTGGGCCTTGATCAGTGGAGCCATATAAATGAGCTGAAGGGCAGAGGGAACTCAATGCAGTTGTGAGTGACGTTTTGAAGAGGAGCTTCAGCCAAGAGGGACAGTTTGAAGAAAGCACAGGAGCTGCAGATGAAAGACAGTTTGAAGATGGCCATTGAAAGCAGACTCTTGCTCCAGAAAAGCTAAGAGAGGACAAATACCCCAAGTGCAACTAAGAGTGACATTTTTGAGGAACTGCAGCCTAGAGAGGAACGTCCCGGGAGAAAGCCATTTTGAAACCAGAATTCGGAGCACACGCCAGCCACGTGCCTTCCCAGCTAACAGAGGTTTTCCGGACACCACTGGCCATCCTCCTGTGAAGGTACCTGATTGCTGATGTGTCACCTTGGACACTTTATGGCCTTAAGACTGTAACTGTGTAACCAAATAAACCCCCTTTTGTAAAAGTCAATCCATCTCTGGTGTTTTGCATTCCGGCAGCATTAGCAAACTAGAACAGGGGCATAACACTGTGGATGTACTTAATGCCACCAAATTGTACACTTAAAAATGGTTAAAATGGAGGCCCGCGGCGGAGCCCGCTCGCCGGGGAGGAACCGGGGGTGGGAGGACGAGGCCGGGAGAGCTCGAGTGCGGGTGGTGGCGGCTCGGGCCCGCCCGGGCTGCGGCAAGGGCGAGCGGCCGGGCTCCCTCGTCCCACGCCCGCCGCCGTGACTGGGTGGGAGATGGCGCTGCGCGGACGGAAACCCTAACAGTCTCCAAATTCGCCCCCATCTGTACCATGGGCACCAGTGCCTCAGCATTAGAGAAAGAGATGGGTCCAGAACAGTTTCCGGTCAGTGAGCACTATTCTGGATTAGTCAATTTTGGCAACACCTGCTACTGCAATTCAGTTCTTCAAGCACTTTATTTTTGTCGCCCATTTCGCGAAAAAGTTCTAGCATACAAGAGTCAACCCAGGAAAAAGGAGAACCTTCTTCCGTGTTTAGCAGATCTCTTCCATAGCATAGCCACTCAGAAGAAAAAGGTTGGAGTGATACCTCCTAAGAAGTTCATAACAAGATTACAGAAAGAAAATGAACTTTTTGACAACTACATGCAGCAAGATGCCCCTGAATTTTTAAATTACCTACTAAATACAATTGCTGATATTTTACAAGAAGAGAGAAAGCAGGAAAAACAAAATGGCCATTTACCAAATGGTAATATTGACAGTGCAAACAATAACAGCACTCCAGACCCAGCGTGGGTTCATGAGATTTTTCAGGGAACATTAACGAATGAAACCAGATGTCTTACTTGTGAAACTACAAGCAGCAAAGATGAAGATTTTTTAGACCTGTCTGTTGACGTGGAACAAAACACATCAATTACTCACTGCTTAAGGGGTTTTAGCAACACAGAGACCCTCTGCAGTGAGTACAAATGTTACTCTGAAGAGTGTCGCAGCAAACGGATGAAAGTTAAAAAACTGCCCATGATTCTAGCTCTACACCTGAAGAGATTTAAATATATGGATCAGCTTCATCGATACACAAAACTGTCTTACCGGGTAGTTTTTCCTTTAGAACTTCGTCTGTTTAACACTTCAGGAGATGCAACCAATCCTGACAGAATGTGTGACCTTGTTGCTGTCGTGGTTCACTGTGGAAGTGGTCCCAATCGAGGCCATTATATTGCAATAGTCAAGGGTCTTGATTTTTGGTTGTTGTTTGATGATGACGTTGTAGAAAAAATAGATGCACAAGCTATTGAAGAATTCTACGGGTTGCCATCAGATATCTCAAAGAACTCTGAGTCTGGTTACATCCTTTTCTGTCAGTCTCGAGACTGAATGGAGAACTGTGATGAAGAGATACTTTCTGCCTCATTTCTTCTCTGGTTATTTTGGAAAGGATCAAGCACTGATTTTTTGAGAATAGAGAAATGCAGGAAGCTCAGGGGGCAGTAGCACACTTTGCACACAGTAAAGCAAAGACTATGGATGCCCATGCCCTTCTATCATGGTAGTTGATTTACTTGCTCAGGTTTCATGCTGTCTGTGCAGTTCCATTCCACACGGAAGTGAAATCAGAGATACCCAGCTCCTCTTGTCAAACAGCCTTCTGGTAATTGACACGCATTTTCTCTTTGTTAATTGCACCAGTAATTATTTGAATTCCTTGAGGTGCAATAGAAAGAATAAGAATCTGTACTGGATTGTATTGATTATTTAAGAAGATAATATTGAATATACTGCGTAAATTTGCCTGTGTTCAGTATGTACAGAAAGCATATTCAGTGTTTTTCTTCCAAGCATAAACCAGATATATACTTTTGGGCCCAACATTTGCAGTTGCCTTCCTGATGTAATAAACTAACAGTAGAATTCAGTGTCAGAAAGACAAATATGTTTTGCTTCTCTGAAGAAGCTTATAATAATATACAGTCTATGTATATGTAGGGAACAACTGGTCAAAAGTGGCTTTTTGTTTCCCCAAGGGGAAAGGCTGGCTTTGTAATTATAATTTTTTTCTTATTTATTTTACTTAAAACTGGTAGAGTCTAAGTATTGTATGAATTGTCCATGATTCTGTCAGTAAATTTGAACATATTTTTATTAGTTTTTGTCAGTTTAATTAGTCCTTTTGTTTGTTTCTATTTTTAAAGTGAATTTTAAATTCTATATGAAATCAGTAAGATACCTTGAGAAAAATTTCAATGAGAGGAGGTAAATATTCTTTTTCAGGAGAAACTGATCTCTCTGGCTAAATATTTGTCCTTTTGTTATAGTTTGAGTCAGTTATTTTATTCAGCTTTAATTTTAGCAAAATGGAAATATAAAAAAGTCCCTCAGTTGCTGAAATGATAAAAGAAATTCTGCAGTGGTGGTATACCAGTCTTTAGAGTTCTTAAATATTGTAATATTTCAAGTTGAGGTCATGCTTGGAAAATTCATATCATAATAGTTATGTTATTTTCAAATGTTGTCATTCCTTACCCTGGAAAGAAGTTATCCATTTACCATGAGCCCAGCAGCCCAGGTAGACAACTAAAAACCCTTTGAAGGGTTTTTAAATTTAATGAAGTAGACCAGGAATACAAGCAACGAGTCTGGGTTCTTTTTTGTTTACTTTTTTTTTCTCCATATTCACAGATCTTACTGGAAAAATGTTCCAGAATTAAAATCTGTATTTGTTAAGACTTCATTCCATTAGAGATTTTAAAAGGAACATATGTAATGTAAAATATTTGTAAACTGTTGCATTTGACACTTTTCTATGCATCAGTAAGTTATCTGACAGTGGCCGAATGTAACTGGTAGGAAGTAATTGAATATTTAGTCAAAATAATAGCAGTCAGGCCTTGGATGTTCTTTATCAGACCCTTTTCCGACAGTAATCTCTCTCCTTTTTAAATTGATGTAATTTTTAAAAGTTATTTTACTAAAACTGTTGAATATGAAAAACAAACAACAACAAAGAATATTTTTTGTCTGCTGCTATTATTAACATTTATTATCTGTATCTTTTAGCTCTGGAAATGACTTCACCTATTCGTTCAGTGAACAGATCTTTAACAGGGTCATTTAGCTAATTGGGCTGTTTAAATATGTTCTGGGAGAAAATTAACAAACTTCTTTTTAAGATACAGTTTGTAAACCTTACCCTGGTTGGAAGTGTTTTGTACAGATTATACATAGGCTGCCTAATCTACCAGCATTGCAAAGAGAGTCACGACCAGGAATTAACAGAAAGTCAGAGCAATAGAAGTGGATCGATTCTTTTTTAATTTCAAGGGCTTAAACCAAATTTTCTTGGAATTTAAAGCTGTATTTTTGCAGCTTTCAGCACAGAGAGAAAGAATAAAGTGAATCAGAACCAGTTTTTACATCAGTTATGCCACAGCATGTATAAAACAGAGATAAAGTAAGTCGTTTGCGTAAGGGTATAGCATCAGATTGCTATGTTGTGTTTGTTTTTACATTTTGCATTTTTTGGGAAAACCTGCATTACAAGCCAAGGTTGAGTTTCATAGCAAAGCAAGTTACAGCATTTTGATTGAGTTCCATGGTGGTCAGACCCTTTGTTCACATTCACGCCATGTTTAATGGGATGATTTGTTGGGGGAGGACTCTGGGGTGATGGTTCTAAATTTACTTTTTAACTCTGTGCAGCTGAATATAAGTAAAAAGTCTTGAAGTTAATCAGAAACTCAATATATTTTAAAAAAAGAAACCTATAGAGTTAGAGTTTGGGGGAAAATGCAGATGTAGGAAGTAAGAAAAGTAACCTGTCTAGAGAGCATCGCGGTGTATGTTGGCTGACTGTGATTAAACTGAGGGGCAAATTGAAACTGTAAATGGTGGCAGATTGCTATATAACTGTGTACATGTGTGCTGGGATGGCTGTCCCATATTTTGTATATTGGAATAAAATTTCTATAAATTAACTTAACAAAGTAAATTTTCTGAATGAAGTTCCACTTTAGGTCATGTGGCTTCTGTCTTGGACACTTTGCCTTTAGACAGTTACTTAAGACAGGAGCCCGGGGCTTTAGGAAAGGGAAAGAAGAAGGTGTGTAAGATCTGTGTCTCGCTGCCCCTAACCATCAGTGTAGGGTTTTTTCTTTCCTTGATGGCTGTAGGAAGCCTTCACTTTCATAACCTACTACCCTTGATACTTTCTTTAAAGACACTTCGTTAACGGTTCTCTCATGAGGTATTTACCTGGGAGCTGGGAGGCCAAGGCACTCAGGTTCTGACTCTTCAGTGGATTTTAACTGTGTGACCTTGGGCAAGTCACTTAACCTCTCTGTGCTTCACAGTCTCCCTCTCTTGTAAAATGGGAGTAATACCTACCTCACAGGGTTGTTGTGGGGATTAATTAGATATAATGTCTGTAAAGCATTTAAAGTTCTTGAAGAAGGCGCTATATAAATATAAAATAATATCTATTAAAGTTGTTTTATTTGTGAAAAAAATGGTTAAAATGGCAAACTTTATGTTATAGATATGTTAACATGATAAAATATTTTTTAAAAGGGTGACTTACTGCTGGGTGGAGAGAGGGGGCCAATTAGGAAGCCACTGCAGGCAATCAGCAAGGTGCAATGGCGTGCATACAGAAGGTGCTCATGAGTGGCAGTTCCTGGTATTTGCTGGTGGAGGTTTTGTGCTTGTGTTTTCCTTTCCCCTCTCTGGTATCCCTTCCCCACTAGAGCCCAGTATGGCCACCTGGCCTCAGGGTGGTTGTGGAGGGGACAGAAGGCACAAATGGTCTGCACAGAAGTGAAGTGGTAGCAGGGATGGAAATATGACTCTACACAAAGGAATGAAGAAGAATGGGAAATGGTAACTATGTGGGTTCATATACAAGGTTTTTTCCTTATTAGTTAAACATCTTTAAAATATAACTGACAGTTTAAACAAAAACGATAACATTGCAGTGTGATGTTTACAACAATGTAGAACTAAAATGTATGACAAAAACACTCCAAAGGTCAGAAGGGAAGAAATGGGAGTATAGTATTCAGGTTCTTATACGTTATGTGAAGTGGTACAATATTACTTGAATGTAAACTTGATAAGTTGAAGATATATACTATAAACCCTAAAGCAACCATCAAATTAACAAAATAAAGAGCTATAGTTAACAAGCCAACAAAAGAGATAAGATGAAAATACTCAAAATACTCAATTAATCCAAAGGAATGCAATAAAAAAAAAAGAAAAGAAAGAATGTTGGGACAAATACAGAACAAATAGCAAATCAATAGATTTAAACCTAACAATATCAATAGCCACAATAAATGTAAATTGTCTAATTACACTGAATTAAAGGCAGAGTCTGTCAGATTGGATAAAAGAGCAATACCCAATTACTTTGCCTACAATAAACACACTTTAAACATTTTTACAAAATTAAAAGTAAAGGGATAGAAAAAGATATATCATACTAATACTAAAAAAAGGAAAACAAACAAATACAGAACAAATAGCAAGTCAATAGATTTAAATCTAATGATTGCAATGGCCACAATAAATGTAAATGGTCTAATTACCCTGAATTAAAGGCAGAGTTTGTCAGATAAGATGAAAGAACAACACCCAACTATTTTGCCTACAATAAACACACTTTAAACTTTTTTTTTTACAAAGTTAAAATTAGAGGAACGGAAAAAGATATCATACTGATATTAATATCAGACAAAGTAGATTTCAGAGCAAAGAATATTGCCAGAAATAAAGAGGGTATTTAATAATTACAAAATTACAGAATTCATTAAGAAGACATAAAAATCCTAAATGTCTATGCATTTCATAACAGAAGACCAAATAAGTGAAGCAAAAATTGAAGAAACTGCAAGGAGAAACAGACAAATCCACAGTTATACTTGGAGACTTCAACGCTCCTCCTTCAGTAATCAACAGAACAAGTAGACAGAAAATCAACAATGATACTGAAGATTTGAAAAACGCTATCAACTGACTTGACTTATTGGCATTTACAGAACACTCCACTCAGAATTACGTTCTTCCCAAGTGCTCATGGAACATTGACCAAGAGCCAGGGACTTTCATTACCCAGGAAGTTGAAAGTTCTACTAGAAGATTGAGCCAACTCATTTTTTCATTTTGGGTTTCCATGCCCCAAACCAAACACAGAATTTCTTTGGTTTAGGCAAAATAAGATACTTAACCATTGGAGGAGCAGTCGGTGTTGTCAAGAAACTCAGGGTCAAGAAATATAACTGAAATAATACAACCCTTCAAGGACAAAATAGAGTATAACTCAGACTTATAGAAAGAAGACCTGGAAATGAATGGTCTCTCTTCAGTTGACCAGCAGATATCTTAACTTAGGAGTTTCAAATTCAAAGATCAAATTGGTATTAAAAAAGAAAGAAAGATGAGTGAGACAGGCTGAGTAGATCTGAGAACACGAGCCCTGTTTAACGTGGGAGCACCACTTAGTTTCAGCTGACTGAGGTCATGTGAAAGTCTCGTCCCAAGATGCCAAATCTTGAGCATTTTCAAGGGAAATCAGAAACACAGATTTTTATGATAGTCACATTTTTAAAGTGTTGACAAAATTAAAATGAAATAAAAACATTTTTTGAGTTAAAAAAAAAGGTAAGCTAGAGGATGGTGGAATCGTAGCATGAAAATACTGAGAATATAACTAAAACCCAGAAGAGTACCCAGCAAAAATATTTTTAAAGAACAGAATCTGTATTAGACACAAATCTTGCATACACCACACCCTCAGATTCTCTCCAGTGCCTCTTCTTTTTCTCTCATGGTCAGCATCTCACCCCTTCCAAGTCCCCCTCTGCTTCCAAACTTAGATGAGATGCTCTACAGCAGGGCAAGAGATCTGACTTCCTGCATGTCTGCCGAGAGCCAGATTTTGCACACTGAAAAGATGAATGAATTAGCACCCAGTGGGTGCATTTTGAGCAATGGGAAACAGGAAAAATGGAAGAGAACTGGGAGCACAGACTCCTCCTGCTGAAAGACCCACTGTGCTGCGTCCAGCTGTGGCAGTGACCTGGGCAGCCTGCATTTGCCCTTGCTTTGCTTCCTCCTTTCCCCCAAGGCTTGTACCTCCTAATGAAATATCAGCACATCAGTCCTCATCTCATGGGCCATTTTCTAAAGGACCCAGGCAAAG
>PVKY010000199.1:0-64762 GCA_004027775.1 Bradypus variegatus
TGGATGGATGGATGGATGGATGGGTGGATGGATGGATGGATGGGTGGATGGGTGGATGGATGGATGGATGGATGGATGGGTGGATGGATGGATGGATGGGTGGGTGGATGGATGGATGGATGGATGGATGAGTGGATGCCTGGATGGGTAGATGGGTAGATAGATGGATGTCTGAATGGGTGGATGGATGGATGGACGGATGAGTGGATGGATTGGCAGATGGATGGACAGATGAATATACCATTTATGGATGGATGGATGGCTTGCCAAAAATTTAAGTGGTGGTAGTTATCAAATTTTGGAGTGTAGATTCTTCATCTCTGAGGTGAGAATCATAATAATACTTCTGAGCTGGGTGCTATCGTTACACCCATTTTACAGCCAAGAAGGCTGAGCCTCAGAGAGGTGAAGTAAAAGTACTCCAATTCCCACAGAGACTGCCCCCTGACAGTGGTCACCAGGGTTCACACCCTTAGCCACCCCCAAGGTGAAAAACAAACCCAGTTCCTGACGTGTGAAATTCAAGTCTAGCTGGAGAGGGAGATGGGCACTAAAGCACATGATTAGTCGGTTTATTAACCACCTTTTGAAGGAGCAGTGCAGGATGAAAGAAAGGGTTTAAGAAGAGATCTTATGGGGTGGGGAGGAGCAGCATGGTTCTGTGGGCTCTGCTTTTATTAGGATTATTTCCTGTCCTTTCATTGGCCCAGAATGACTCTGATTGCATAAAACAGGAACGTGCTCAAGTGAACTTCTAGCCCCAGTATCCCTTGAAAGGTGGCCTGTGGTGAGGAATTCCTATAAAAGAATCAAAGGCAGCTCTGCATTGCCTTTCTTTGAGTCTCCCCCACTTAGCTGACATCTTTAAAAGCTGGGGTTGTCTCCCGGGTGGCCCTCTGCAGAGCAGACCCCAAGCTTTCCCGGCATGTTAAATGGTTCTGTTAAATGGTGTGTTAAATGGCTAATGAATCCTTGGGGGCAGAGTGGAGAGAGACATTTATGAAGCCACCGTGAAGCTGCATAATTTACAGGGTCAGTGACAAATAGCCCCAGGGCCTCAGGCTGGCTAGTTAAACTCTCATCGGGCCATTTCCATTCTTCCCAGCACTGCAGTCCCCTCAGACAACCTCCTCGCCTGCCCTGCCTGCCTCAGCCCCTTCTGTGCTTGGTGATGTCCCCTCACTCAGGGGACCACCCAAGGGACTCTGGCCACTGGCCCTGCTGATGGAGGCACCTGTCAGGGGGCTGCCTTTCAGCGCACCACCCCTCAAGCCAGTGAAGAGCAAAAGCTGGGCTGCTTGAGTCCAGAGTCTCACGGAATCTCTCCTGAAATCAGCTTCTTTGGGTTCTGACCTTAACACGTCCTGCCATCCAGATTTCAATCCAGGTCAAGGAGCCGGTGAGGCCAGCCAGAGGCAGCCACTGTCAACAACACTGTCACCACCCTCTCCCTTCTGCCAAGTGCACACTGCCTGCCCCCAGGAAAGCCAGAGCCTAGGCTTGTTAAATACACCCTCATCCCACGACGAAACGCAGCCTATGACAACGAATCTAAACGGAGGAAAAGGCGGCTGACCTAAGTAGCTTTGGAAACGAGTGGGTCTGTTAAAGCTTAAAGGTATTGGAATAGTTAGAAATAAATACCTGAAACTATCAAATGCCAGCCTAGTGGCCTTGATTCTTGAAGACGATTGTATGACAGTGTAGCTTACAAGAGGTGACAGTGTGATTGTGTAAACCTTGTGGATCACACTCCCTTTATCTGGTATATGGATGGATGAGTAGAAGAATGGGGGCAAAAAACTAAAGGAAAGATAGGGCGGGGGGATGATTTGAGTGTTCTTTTTTTATTCTTATTATCACTTGTTCTAGTACAAGGAAACTGTTAAAAAAATAGATGGGGTGATTGAATGGACAGCTATACGATGGTAACGTGATCAACTGTGCATATTTTGGCAGATTGTATGGTGTATGAATACATCTTAAAAAAAATGCTTAAAGGCAAAAGAAATTGCGTGTAGTCACTGTGCTCCAGTTCACAAAGCATGTCCTCTGGGCGTATGAGTTAATTCCAACACCACTGAGCGTGTAGCCTGGAACTGAGCAGTTCAGTCAATGGACGGTGCAGGGAGGAGCAAGGCCTCTCGTCGCTGGGGCGGGAACAGCAGCGAGAGAAGCTCGGCTGAGGCCAGAGTCCAGGGACGAGAAGCAATGGCACCCCACTGGCAGAGAGCACAGCCAGCACCCGGATCTGGGTTTCCAGTACCATCTCCCAATAAAAAGAACCCGGGTTCCTTGGAGAAATAGCTTCTTGTACGCCTGGGGCAGGAAATACACAAGATGAGCTTGGTGTGTCTCGTAATGCCAGAAAGCAACGAAATGCTAAAAAACATCCTCACCCACCACGATGCGGTTGGTCAAAGGAACACAGGAGCCAACGAAAAGAGTCCCCAATGGCCAAGTGGGACAATGTCAGCATCTAAATACATGAAGTATTATTAGATTACAACCCAAAGTATAAAATAAATATCCATGAGTTCATACAGGTTAAATAAATGATTGTATAAATAAATACATAGCGGAGAAGAGACAAATCTCCCAGGCAAAAGAATTCCGCATAGTTTGTATAGCTACTCTGCCCTCACGGAGATTGGACAAAACTTCTTCTTCGATGAAGGCTGCACTTGGCGGCCTTCTTCCAAAGAGGACAGTGTGAAAATGGAAGGTACAAAGGGGTCACTTGACAGTGAAGCCTGACGGACAGCAGGCTCGGCAGGAGCAAGTTCAGGGTCAACAGTACATCATGGCGGTGATGTGTCCCTTGCCGGGCTGAGATGAGAAGGGCACTTTCCCCCGGGTCCTCATCCCCAAAGCACATAACCACATCTAATCACGAGAAAAATACCAGACAAGTCCTGATTGAGGGACATCCTGCAAAACATCTGGCCAGGGTTCCTTGAAACCACTGAAGTCATCAAAAACCAGGAAAGTCTGAGAAACAGTCACGACCCAGGGAGACACAATGACTAAATGTGATGTGGGGTCCTGGGCAGAGGAAGGACATGGGGGCAGCTAAGGAAACATGGATAAAGTTTAGGCATTACTGGTTAGTTGATTGTGACAAATGTCCTACGCTAGTGAGATAATGGGAAACTGGGTGTGGGGTACATGGGAACTCTTATGCTTTTTTTTCAACAATTGTGTGAGTCTGAAACTGTTCTCAAATAAAAAGCTCAGTTGAAAACTAAGCCCCCCCCCCCATCGGCATCCCTACCTAAGCCCTTTGGGCACCCAGACATTGGGGAGTCATAACCCAACTTTCCCTTTGGACTTTCTAGAAGCCCATGGAAGAGAGTGCAGGATCCCATGCCTCGGATTTTGTTGCCTGGGATGGCTGGGGGAGGCAGGGGCCTGCGCTGCAGAGCTAATTGACTGCGACCCTGTTAGGAAAGGCTGGGATGAATTACAGTTTGGTTGGCGCTGGAATGAGCTGGGCTCTAAAACAAACATCTTGAACCTGTCACCCTAGATCCCACATCCCCATCTGATCTCAACCAATCTTGAAAGGATGGGGGAGGGGAGGCCATTTTTGCCCCAGGAGGTTTTACTTGGAAGTGAATTCTTAAAGACACAGCCTTCTTGGGCAACTAAAGGAAAACCCCACAGAAAAAGCTGGGCAAGGGGTAGGGGGAGACTTGGCTGGGGCAGGGGGCACCGAGAGGCCGCCATTCTCTTAGATCCCAGGAGCTGGCCTGGATATCACTGGCTACACGATATGAGGTTTCAAAACACCTCTTTGAAGGCTGTGCCTCCTCCTGGAATCAGCTGTTTTTGGAATGGGCAAGGGTGGCCCCAACCACGGCATAATGATTGCACCCCAAACCTGTTCCTCTTCCGTGCACCCACACCTGGTCTCAGAAGTCACCAGAAGCTCAAACTGGAATCCAACAGCTTACTCCTGGCTGCGGCCCCTGACTGTCCATCCCCCCACATTATCTGTTTTACCTAAATGTGCCCTGATCTGCTGCACCCCTTCATCCCGCTGCCACACCCTCATCCAGGCCCCCTTCGTCTCTTGCCTGGCCTCGCTGCTACTCCTCTGACTCCCCCAGTATCCCACCTCCACAGTCACGTCACCCTGACACCTTCCTCACCGACGCCCGTGTGAACCAGCCCTTGCTGACCGGCCTGGCTGCATCAGCCTCCACTGCTCTTTCTCATGTGCCCCATGCCCCATGCCCCCTGGACCACCGGGCCTTTGCATCTGCCATTGCCTCTGGCTGAGCTCCACACTCTTGGCTTGGTTGCCTCCTTCTCCCTCATCAGGCCTCGGATCCCAGCTCCAGCTTCTCCCCTATCCTGAGCCCTCGCTGCACCTCGTATCTCTGATTGTGAACTTACATCACAAGGGAAATTTCCTGTAATAATGTGCTGGTCTGTCTCTCTTGCTGACCAGGCTGGAAACCCCCTGAGGGCAGGGGCTTCATCTGTTGCACTTTCCACTGAGCACAGTGCCTGGGACATAACCCAGTGCCTGGGTAGATGTCAGTTGCTCCTGGCTACCTAATTTGCGATGCCCAGTGGAAAATGAACATAGGGACCCTTTGTTAAAAAATTGTTCAGGACATTAGACAGTGACAGCAGAGCATGAAACCAAGACTGGGGCTCCGAGTGAGTGCCCAGGTGGCCGGCCCTGCTTGAAGGAATGTCCGCCAACTGGTCCCTCTGCCCCCTGGAGCATCGCCCATGGTCCTCACCTGTGAATTGGGCCCTCTGTTAATTATCTGTTAATTATCTCAGGCTCTGAGGCTTAGAACAACACCCATCTGTCAGCTCCTCCCACAGGTCACAAGTTCAGCTCCGGGGTGACTGGTTCTCAGCACGGGGTCTTACAACCCCGAAATCAGGGTGTCCACTGGGTTGTGTTCCTCTCTGCAGGCTCAGGGGAAGAATCGAAGAATCTTCCAGTCCCCTTCGATTTCTCGCGGTTGTGGGGAGGAGACCCCTCTTGCCTCTCAGATCTCGAGGGGCGCCTTCATCTCAAAGCCCCCTTGCACCAAATCCTTCTCGTGGTTAGGAACCCCGATTTCCTCTGTGGAATCCCTTCTGCCACATGGCGTCGACCTGACCGTGGAGTGATGGCCACTCGCCTTCCGGGGTCCCCACGGGTGGGGACAGGAATCTGGGGGCCACCTGAGAATTCTGTCCACCACATCCCGTAATTTCCTTCTCGGGGGCGTGTGAAGAGTAGAGATAATGGATGGACAGCATTTGGTACACAGCACGTGTTCCACAAGTGCTCACTCTGTTTTTCCGCATGAGTTAAGCCAGTATTTACCAAGTGCCTAACACATAACAGGCGCTCTGCTAGACACCGGGGTGGGGATAGGGTTCCCGGTTAAAAACGCCCAACATCACCTCTATCCGAGTCAGGTAGTAGTAGCTCCCTTTGGCACAGGAGGAAAACGGGGCTCCGGAAAGTTGAGTGACTTGTCTAAGATCGCATAGCTTTGCAGGGGCAGAAACCACACTTGACCAGCAAGGAACAGCTGCTTGTACAGCCTTTTCCCTCTTTCCAGGACACCTTTCACTGGCTTCTTTGCCTAGTGGGTTGATGCAGTTATGATGATTATACAACAGCACCCCAGCTGCAGACAGGAAAGCGGAGATTCAGCATCTGCAGAGCCCCATGTCTGGCCGCCCACCCCCGCCCCAGGCCTCGCTTGGCTCTGCCGAACCTTGCTTCCCTGGGGCCCCGTGCAAACACCGGGGGACAGCGCTGGCCTGCAAACACCAGGGGACAACGCCCACCTGCAAACACCAGGGGACAGTGCCCACCTGCAATCACCCGGGGACAGCACTAGCCTCCCTACCCCAGAGCCGTGCCTTTCCAGAACGTCAGGGACCCCAGACACACATGCTAGCAAATGAGCGGCACTGTTATGTCAATTAGAGCTGCTTTTGGAACTGCTGCCTCTACTGTGTTTCTCTCGCCTCAGTGCAGCCCAATCTGTTCATTTCCACGAGCCAGGAGCCCCAGCAAGGTGCTCAGAAGCAGTCGGAGCTGTGGCTGCAGCTGGGTGTTCTCTTACTGCTCAGCCTAGAAGCCGAGAGCCGGGAGGGATTCTGGGTCACATCCAGTCATGCTCTGACTCTCGGTTCTCCTGCCAGTTTTGGGGGACTATTAAACCAACCCCCTCTTGACCCTGGGGGTGTCACTGTGGGGACTGAGTCTGCCTCATGTTCGTATTTAACCACAGAGGGTCCCCTTAGAGTCAGAATCTATACTCTGGGCCCAACACCAAATAGCGGTGGGACTCGGGGCAAATCTGGGCTCCTCTCCGAGGCTTGGTCTCTTCTCTGTACATCAGTCAGCTTTTGCTTCATAACATACAGCCCCAAAACTCAACAGCTTCAAACGATGAGCATTTATTATTGGTTGTGAATCTACAAGTCACCCAGGTGGCTCTCTGGGGCTCATGCCAACTGCCAGCAGCAGCTCGAGCAGGAGGCTCTGCTGGCCTTGGCTGAGCCCTCCCGCAAATTTGGGGCTGGTTAGCTTTTGGCTGACCATCAGCTACCCAAGGATGGTCTTGGCTGGGCAAGTGGGCTCTCCTCTTCGTGGCCTCTCTTCCTTCCCAGGCTACTTGGGCCTTATGCTCAGTTATGCTGGGCAAGGTTCTGAGAGAAGGTGTGAAATCACCCAAGGCCTCCTGACATCTGGGCTCTGGGTTGGCACCATCACCTCTGCCCTACCCAGTTGGACAAAGCAAGCCACGAAGCTGGATTACATCCAAGGGATGTGGAAAGGCTTCGCTTCTTGCTGGGAGAAGCTACAAAGTCCCATTGGATGGCTGTAGGCAGGGGATAAGAATGGCAGCTATTTTTTCAATCCGTCCATCACAAGATGTGGAGTGGTCATTTTGTTTTTTGACTTTTTTTGTTTTCTTTGTATTTTTGCTGCTCAGCAGCTGCTTCCTCTCCCTCACAGCTTCCCAGTTTTCTTCAGGGACATTCCCTGCCGGCTCCCACCCCAGCCCACCCCCGCTGTGCTTCATTAATCCAATCAGGTAGGATGGCTAATTAAGGGTTCTGCTGTCCCCTGGCCAGGAAGCAAGCCCATTGCCTTGCTGCCCAAGCAGACCCTCCCTCCTTGGCTGCTGAATCTGAAGCAGAGGGTCACCGGGGCTGGAGGTGGGGGGGTACATTCGCTCCAGCAGGCACTCCGATCACACTGTTTTGCAACACTGTCCTTCCTTCAGCTTCTCTAGCCCAGTCCTCGGTGAGCCTCTCGCTCTGGTCCATTCCTGAGCCTGATCCTCTGACATCCTCACCAAGTCTGTGAGCCGCCAGTATCCCTAAATGACCTCCTTGCCTTTGCCGTCACCCTACAGTTCACCCCCAGTCCAAGCAGTCTTCCTAAAGCAAAAATCTGATGGTGTCACTGCCCTGCTCGTGGCCCTCCAGTGGCTTCCCAGCTCCTTCCCTGTGGCCTCCAAGCCCCTGCCTTCCTTGCCTAGCTCATCTCTCTTGTCCCTCCCCAGCCTTCATTGCATTCTGGTCACTCTGGCCTTCCTGCAGTCCTTTGAACAACCCAAGCTCAAGCTTTCATGATTTGAACTGCAAGTAACCTCTCAAAGAGTAAGAAAACTTTATTTCCACCCTCAAAAAGGATTTGCAAGGAAGCAAAACAGCAAGGCTGGTTATTCCCACTGCTCAGTGGCACCATCAGGAGACCAGTTTCTTCTCCTCTCTCTGCTGGGCCAACCTCAGCAGCTCAATTGTGTCCATGTGGGTATCCTCATGATCACAAGAGGGCTGCAAGAGCTCCAGGCATTGCACCCAGAGATAGCACCACCCAAAGGAAGATGGACCATTTCCCTGGTGCAAACTTTTCTTGCTGGCAAGGAAAGGACCTCAGCAGACTTTGCCTCATGCCTCAATGGGCAGAAATGTGCCATATGCCACTCTAAGTCACTGGTTGGGGGTGGCATTGCTGCTATTGTCCCAGATTCAATTGGGATTTATCCCACATTCCTTGATGAGTAGAAACTATCCTGTTATCAAAGAGGGAGGGGGGATTTGGTTGGGTGACGCCTGGTGTCCATGCTGTCCGAGGCTTTGCACCCTTGGGACACTCTTCCCTAAGCCCAGTCGTCTCCCCCTGCCTCCTCCTTTTGTGCTGGGTCTCTGTGTGGGTGTCCCCTCTTCACAGACTTTCCTGACCACCCCCCTTCAGTCACTGTCTCTCAGGTGATGCTATTTCAATTTCTTCAGAATATTTTCCAGAACGTAAAATAATCTTTTAAAAAAGACCTGATCACCCATCTGTTTTCTCTCTGCGCCACTAAAATACAAGCTCCTTAGAGGCAGGGAGCCCAGTGCTGCGAATGGTGGCTTTCTCTCCATGCTTTTTGATGATCACTTCCTATAAATTACCTTTTACTTTAGTTTGCCAATGTCGGTGTCTGTCAACTTTGCAAAGAAATGACCCCGATAGGTAACCCAGACAGGGGAAATGGCAGCCAATACCAATTCAGGGCCTGAGTGCCATGGCGGAGACCTCCAGGCCTTGGGCTCCCGCCGTGGGAGCCCTCGGGCAGTTCTGTCATTTGGTCGCACCCCTGCAGCCCGTGTGGAGCAGACGGCCGGCCACCTGCAGCCCGATTCCCCACCTCGGCCTGAGGCCGCCCAGGGGAGGAAGCCCGAGGGCCCTGGACCCCGGCGAGCATTGCCACCACCCCGGGGTTATCCTGAGACCCCCGTTCCACAGACGTGGACACTGAGGCTTGGCAGGCAGCTGAGCCCCCACCCCAGGATACCCAGCGGCAGATCCCAGGCCCCAACCACCGCCCCCTCTCAGCTTCGCATCCCAAACAGGGCACCTACCACGGGTCCCAGTGGCTTTTTCTTTAAATCATAAAAGTCACGTGTGCTCATTGGACCACTTTTGATAATAATAAGACAGCTAGTACAGAAATGTACAAGAAGATGGTAAAAAAAACACATCAAGCAAATCACCCATAATCTCACCAACCAGAGTTATTATGAAGTTTGGGGTATGTGTGTGTCTATGCATTTGTATGTATATATATGTGTATATGTATGTGTACATGTATACACGTATGTATCTGTATGTGCATATGTATATGTGTGTGTATATGTATGTGCGTATGTATATGTGTGTGTATATGTATGTGCGTATCTATGTGTGTGTATATATATAGCCAAGTAGGAATTCCGTGTACACAATGCTTGCTAACCTTTTTGTTCCTAAGAACAGTATCTGTGGAGAGTCCTTGCATGTCCCTAAATATGAATGTACACCGCTGCTGTCTGTAGGGCCGCTGTAGGGTTTGCTGTGACTCAGGCTGCCGCTGGCGACATTCAAGCTGCTCTCTGGTTTTCGCTGTCACACGGTGGCCGGGATGGACGTGCTCGGGCAGAGGCAGCCGCACCTCTGTGGGGCTCTTCGGGGCGTGAATCGCAGGATCAGAGAATACGCCGATCTCACGTCCTGGCCCAGCCGCCGTGGCTCTCCGAAACGGGGCCGCCAATGTGACTTGGCAGCAGTGCAGCGGGGCGCCAGCTGAGAGGCTGCCGACGACACCCAGGGCCCTGGGATTTTGCCGCACTCAACACCTCGGACAGTTTGACCTGAGTGTGACCCGAGTCTTGACAAAGTGGCACGTGGAGGTGTTGAAGGCTTGTTTAAACCTCCAGAGCTCTGCCGAGGCAGCGCCGGGGACGCAAAGCACAGATTAGAAAGGCATGTGGACGATTCGGTTTTGGGGTGACGCTGGCCTCCTGCCTGACCGAGGCACATGATGACGGCCCAGCAAGGGGACAGGGTCTGAGTTAATTTCCGGAAGGTCAGCACCACAGATGGGGTCGGTGCTGGGGGTGGGATGGGGGGCAAGGGGCAGCTGGAGGCATTCTGAGGTCATCATAGCCTCGCCCTAAAGTGGTAGCTCTCAACCGGGGTCTCTCGGCCCACAGGGTCTCTGTGGCAATATCTGGAGACATTTCCAGCTGTCGCAGCGGGCATGGGGGTGGGGGTACTCCTGCATCTGACAGTGGAGCCCAGGGAGGCTGCCCCACATCCAAGAACTGTCCAGCCCCAAATGTCAGCAGTGCCACGAGTGGGAAACCCTGGTCTAAAGACATGGTGGGCTCTGCTGTCAAAGGCCCAAAGCTCAAATCCAGCCCCCACAAGTCCTCTGAAATTACCCCCCCTTCCTTAGTTTCCCCAGCTGTGGAATGAGGACAACCATAGCCCCTACGGGATGTTTTCATGAAGACCCTGTCTTCACAGCCCTGCAAAGGGACGACGAGGGGCTCAGGCAGAGCAAATGACACTGCCAAACCACCTCATCTTCACTTTCTTCCTCTGCAGCTCATTACCTGCTGGGGGCGTGACTGGTGCCGGACAAGGGGGTGCCATTGGCAGGGACACCCAGCTGTCACCCCCCCTAAATCACAGCCACCCTGTCAGCTGCGGGCCAGCTGTCAATTTGACAGGGGAGCGGAGGGGCCGCCGGAGGTCCCTGGAGGGAAGCCTGAGCTCCGTGTGCCCCCCGTGCAGCAGTAGCCGAGCTCTCCACTGAAGGCCGCAAGGGGGGTGGCCCAGGGAGGCCTGGAGGCCGGGCTGGGGCAGCGCCTCCCCCTGGACAGGCTCCGCCTGGCTGGGTGATGGTTCCGGCACCCTAGGGTCCCCCCACTCCCAGTGCAAAACCCAAACGCAAATCTAATCATCGCCACGTTGCTTTGAGATCAGTTGTGTGTCCCAGGGCCTGGAAGAGGAAGCCCAAATCCTTGTCCTGTGGGATGTCTCGGTGACAATGCGGCAGTCAGGGCTCTCCACAGAAACAGGACCAGTCAGACACCTCTAGGTTTAGGAGATTGTTTGAAGGAATTGGCCCCACAGAGGTGGGCTTGGTGAGCCCGAGATCCATAGGGGAGGCAGCCCTGCGCGGAATCCCGTCTCCCCAACTCCACCTTCCCCTCTAGGGCCCTCAGCCCACTGGAGCAGGCCCACCCGGCTCATCCAGGACCATCTCCCTACCTACAGTCAACTGGTTAGCGATGTTAACCGCACCCCAGAACCCCCTCACAGCAGCAAACGAGCGTTTGCCCAAACAACTGGCCACACAGACAGGCTGGTCCATTACGTTAACCCTCACACACACCGAGCCCCTTTCCTCTTGTCCCCCACAGCACATGCACACACATGCACATACACACCCCTACACACACAACTACGTATGCCCACACACACTTACACCCACACACATGCACACACTCACACACCCCTACACATATGTACACACACATGCACATACCACACACACCCATACACACATACACCTATGCACACCCATGCACACACACATATACTCACACCCTACACACATACTTACACACATGTGCACACACACCCCTACACATGCACACACAGACCCCTACACACATACATTTACATACATCTGTGCACACACACACCTACACACCCCTGCACACATACACACATGTGCACACAAACCCCTACACATGCACACACAGACCCCTACACACATACACTTATATACACCTGTGCACACACACACACCTACACATATACCTACACACCCCTGCACACACACCCCTACACATGCATTCACAGACCCCTACACACATACACTTACATACACCCATGCACACACACACCTACACATATATCTACACACTCCTGCATACATACACACACGTGCACACACACCCCTACACATGCACACAGTCACAGACCCCTACACACATACACTTACATACACCCGTGCACACATACACCTACACATATACCTGCACACCCCTGCACACATACTTAAGCACACATGCACACACCATACACACACACTCCTACACACACACACATACACACACCCACACATATACTCACACCCCTGCACACATACACACACATGCACACACACCCCTACACATGCACACACTCGCAGACCCCTACACACATACACTTACATACACCCGTGCACACACACACCTGCACACCCCTGTATACATACTTAAGCACACGTGCACACACACCTACACACACATACACATGTTCACTCACATGCACCTAAACACATGACCCCAAGTCTGGCCAAACCGAACAGCGTGCTATTCCTCAACACCTCCTGAAACTCCCTCCCCAGCCTGGGGACACCATCTCATTCTTCAAGCCCCGAGTCAAAGCCTACTTCCACCAAGAAGCCCGCCCTGATGCTTTCCCACAATACTGAGGCAGAGAATAGCATGGAACTTGTCTCGGTTACCTAAACACTTACATGGATTATCTCATTTAAGCCTCACAAAAACTGTTGGCGAGGAAACCCGGGCACAGAGAGGTTGAGTGACTTGCTCAATGTCAAAAAGCTGGTAAGTGGGGAGCCAGAATGCAAACCCTGGCCGGTCAGCTTCAGACCTGGGCTCGCGATTGCCACGCTATTCTACGGTCCTCACCTGGCTCCCACAGTACCTGTTCTCTCATTTGACCACCCTACAGAGAGCTTTCTGAGCACCTCTACCTGCTGGACCCCATGCTGGCAGGCAAGAACCATCCCTAGAGCCTCAGAGCCAAGCCCCGAGCCTGGCATTCCAGTTGGTTCTGAGTAATTGTTTTCAAAAGGTCCTGTTTGGCTCGCGTGTCCTTCCAAGGACTAGCTGGGAGATTTTCTTTTCATCAGCATCCACCTCCCCAACTGTTCTCTGGCAAACACCCCCAGCCTCCCCGTGCTGGGGACAGATGTTTTGCTGCAAGCAAAGCTACTCCACGTACAGATGAACCTTACACCCTGCTCATTAGCTTTGCTCCCTTCTCACTGCTCTTCCAACACATGGTTCTTCAGAGGGAAGACCACTCTCAGCTATTTGGTGTCACATTCCAGTCATCCTAAGAGCCCTTCCTCGGCCAGGTCACATCCTCACCACAGTTTAGAGCGGCCCTAAAAAGGTTCTCATGCTCTGCTACACGGTAAGAGCTTTGGCCTCATTTTATGGTGGACACATGAAGAGATGACAGATACAGTCTTCCTTTTCTCCCTCCTCTTTGTCCTTTCTTTCTCCTTTTTTGAAATGATGACACGTGCCCAGCCCACCCTATTCTAAGCACTTGCTCAGAGCAACCTGTGAAACAACCAACCCATGAATATCGCATTGTCCCCACTTTACAGGTGAGGAAACTGAGGCCGAGAACACTCAAAGAACATGCCATAGCCACCCAGAGGTGTGGGGCTGGGCTCGCAGCCCTGAGCACGTGCACCTCCCCAGAGGCTGCCAGCCGGGCCTTGCTTTGGGCGACGATGGTGCTCACGCATTTCTAGATGTGATCGTGGTGGATTAACACTCTGGAGAAAACTGCAGTGCGGCTCCCAAATTCAAATGTATCGCTGGACTGACCCGAGCATGCGGGTGCCGCTAAAACAGAAGTAACCTGTCACAAACCCAACCTGCTGCTCTCATCCCCACCTGCGCAGTAAACCCTCAGCAACGTCTCCCCAAGTTATTTCTGGGGAGACTTGGCCATGGCCACCTCACGACTTTTGTGGGACCCAGGCACTTTTGCTTTTGGGGGGGACTCTTCCTCCATAAAAAATGTTAAAAAGTCTATTTTAAGACTGTATTGGTACGAAGAGTAATATAATCCTGGCTGGATTTATTATTAGGTTGTCATTATTTATTTATTACATTCATTTTTCTTCTGGTTTTAAAAAAATTAAAACACTTTTGTAGGCCCCTAAAAGTACTGCGGCCCCTGGTAACGTCGGCCCTGAAGCTGCCCCCAGGCTTGCAGCAGAAAGGAGGAGAGAGGCTCTTGGGCCTTAGGCCTGCCCCCCATGGACCCCAAACCCCCCTGCTTGGGTGCAGAGCCACACACAACCTTTTGTGAGAGCAGCTCCCTAGGCCTCTTACTCAACCCCTTTCTCCACAGCGACTAAAATCTATATCATGGTGGCCAGGCCAGGGAAGGGGTGTCCTCCACACCCCACTAGCCACCCCCATTTCCTCTGCCCCCATAATGCTCACCTTAAACTCTTTCAGCCCCCACCCAAAGGTCCGTGTTGTCAACCCACGCAAATAGACGTCACTGGGAATCCACGGCTCGTCGGCTCCCCAGGTGCTGGGCTGGGCGCAGCCAGCCGCCGGTCCCCCGCCAGTCCTGCAGGGTTCCCCGACCTCAGCAGGGGGAGAGCAGGCAGCGGGGGGCTCAGCACCACGTTGGAACCGCAGCCATACCTGTCCTCCTGCACCTGCCAGCCAGTCCACCTCTGGGCTTGTCTTGAGCTCTCCCCACCCCTGGTGCCGCAGGCACACCTTGCTTTAGGCAGAGAGCCTAAAGGTCATTTCTGAGAAGTTAGGCGTCCGGGGGTGTTTCCTGAGGCTTCAGTCCAACACTCGGACTTCAAGTTTCTCTGATCCGTGGGCTCTGTCAAGGAGTCAGTCGACGACCCACAAATCAACTCTGAACTGCAGAGACAGACAACCCCGCCTGCACGTGAGGGTGACTCCCAGAGCATTCGTGCCAGGGAAAAGTCTAGTCAGTGGGGCGCAGGAGAGGGCTACGTGTTGGCTGTTTATTTTCTTTTCACTCCACCTCATCCTTTATGGACGACCGTTAGGGGTGTCTCGCCTCTTGATGGAGAACTCAGGAAAGAATGTAAAACTGTTAGTACCATTTAAGCACTAGGGTTTTTGCCTAGGATTTTTGTGATTTTAAGTAACATTGTGGTAAACATCTTCACAGTGGAAGTTTGGCATATGAGCATTTTCAAGTTCTTCGATCATTTTGACAAACTTTACCCCAGGCTCCTTCCAGCTTCCACATCCACGCTTGCGCCCAGGGGAAGACATCTCCTCCTCCGTGTTGCTGCCAGTTCTGGTAATTGGCAAAATAAGTTTTTGCATTCAAAAACTGCTATTTTTTTTCAATTAAGCAATAAAGGGGTCAGCCACAGCAGAGGCAGCTTTCCGTTGGATTATAAAGAGCTAAATTCCCTCACTCTAGGGTTGCCAGAAAAAATACAGGATACTCATTAAATTTGAAGTCCAGATAAACAATGAATAGTTTTTCAGTGCAAGTACATCCCAAATATTGCATGGAACATAATTATCCTAAAAATGTATTTATTGTTTATCTGAAATTCAAATTTACCTGGACACTCTGTAGTGTTTTTTTTGTTTTGTTTTGTTTTGTTTTTGTCTTTTATTCTTTATGTTTTTGTTTTTTTTGTGTGTGTGTGTGAGTGCTTCCAAATCTGGCAGCCCACCCTCAGTCCCCCTTTTGCAAGCAAGTATATTTTATCTACTTTTTCCTTTTCACCCATCAGTGCAAACTGTCCCAACTTGTTTGCTCAGACCACACTAAGTGCTTTATCCTAGTATAAGACAAAATGTGAGATTCATTTTATTCGCAGAAGAACTTATACTGTAGTATTGTTTTACTTGAAACAATAAACATTTGTTACCACACACGTTTTCTGCAGGTGGGGATTTGGGAGGGGCTTGGCTGGGTGCTCCAGACATGAGCAGCATCTGGATACGGGAGTTGGGGGGAGTCGGGGGGAGTTGGGGGAGTTGGGGGAGTGGGGAGTTTGGGGAGTCCACTCCCAAACGGGTCCCCCCACTCACACCTGGCAAGCTGATGTTGACTGCTGGCAGGAAGACTCAGGAACGGTTATTATCCCCATTTTACAGCTGGAAAAATTGAGGCCAAGGGAGAAAAAGCACCTACTTGGCCAGCCGGTGGCAGAGCTATGACCGGAACCAGGCTTGGCTGCAGCCCTGGACGCCTGCTGGCTTCACTGTGGGCAGAGAAGATCGCTCAGCAGCCTTCCTAAGGGAAACATTTGCAAGAAGCTACTTTAAGTGCTGCCGTGTGTGGCCGTGAACACACTCCGACTGCAATAAAAACAGAGAATGTCACCCACCAGAATTCGGGTCATCCTGGAGAAGAATCATGGGTAAGTGCCCCATTAATTCGGCACATAGTACCAGATGTTCCCAAAGGGCTCGGAAAGAGCTCATTCCCGTAAGTGGGATAGACATGGCCCACGCAGTCAGGTTACGCCCTTAACGTGCTTTCTCATAGATAACCCAAAAAGAAGATCCCATCCGTGCCCCAGCAGAATAATTAGAAACCCCCAATTTTTGCGTCCCCACCACCCAGTGCTGAACACACAGCCCTGCGGGTGCAGAGAACGTGATCTCTGAGGTTCTCTTAATCACAGCGTCGCTAGAAGCTCCGATTCTGCTACTCCAGACCCTTTGGAAAATCAGCCCTGACTTCTGGGAGGCTACCAGACCGAGTATCCATCTCCCCAGATCCTTCCAGCAAATGGTCTGCTTCCACTCTCCCTCCATGTCCCCCACGTCTCCGAAGCGAGAAGTGCCTGGGCCTCCCGGCGAGCTTGGGAAGAATGTGGCAACCGGAGCAGGTGGCAGCACCTGTGGTTGGCTCCAATTCCAGGCCCCTGGCTGCCGCCCAGCTGTGGAGACCCAAATCCCAGTTTCCTGAGGATTTTCTCACCATATGGGCTCAGGATTTCCCACACCCAGAGGCCTCCCCATGAGCCAAAGTGCCCCCTTTCAGATGTTGCCAGTGTCCTTGGAGGATCTCACCACACCTTTCCCTGAGACCTTTCAGTCCTCACCTGCTGATGCCTTCCACCTCCATCACAGTGCCCATCTCCTCCAGCATGGAGCGGCCGGCAGAAGAGGGGCTTCCACCCATCTCCTCATCCAATCCGGCTTCAAAACCAGCTTGGAACCCCTCCAATAACATCCTCTGACCCTGTCACCAAGGCTTTACTATTCTAACAGAGAAAGGAAGCATTCCAAAGTTCTCTTGAAAAAGCGTTCCCGTGCCATCCTTCAATAGTCGGGGGTTAGTCACTTGTTGCTCTATAACAACCCACACATTTGCGCATGAAATGGGATCAGCGAGCAATTTTATTTCTAAAGAGACCCAAGGGCCTGGACAAATTTCCTTGCCTTTCTGTCCTCATGTCTCTCGATTTCTTTGCTCTTGGAAAAGTGGGTCTCACAGTCATTCAACAAACATCCCTGAACACAGACTTGGTGTTAGGCTCTTGACAACTAATGAGAACAATACTGACAGCTAACGTGTACTGAATTCGGTCAACGCGCTTAGCCCCATACCAAGCACGGGATTTATGTTCCATCACTGCACCCTTAAAGAAGCCCTGGGAAGAAGGTAGGATTGTCATCTCTGGTTTGCAAAAGGATGGGAGCTCAGAGAAGTTAAATTCACTTGCTGAAACTCAGCCAGTGGGCAGTAGAGCTGCAGATCACAGCCCCGGCATGTGCCACCTGCCATCCCCGGTGTCTGCTTAAGCACCAGGGGCAGCAGGTGGTAGGTTCATACCACACAGCTTGATGTTGGGCACGATAACTTCAGCCAATGCGCATTTCACGGTGTGATCCTTTGACAGGAGGTCAGGGTGACACAGCTTGCGCTGCATGGGACAAAAAGCAGAATTTGGGTAGAGTGAAGCACTATTTGTTGCTAGGGCTAAAAATTTCCTTGAGGTATGACAGACACATAAATGGTAGATCTGCTGTTAAGCTGCGATCAGTCGCAGAAATGTAGCTCCAATTCCCCACCCCTTCCTGTATCCACGCCCTCCATGTGATTTTTGTGGCTCCCGCTATCGAGAAGTGGGACTTATTTTGGTGCCCTTGAAACTTGGATTTCCTCGTGACTTGCTTTGAACCACAGAATGTGGAGGAACCGAAGCCTCTGGAGGCTGTGCCACTTCTCTGTGTCCCAGAGTCTGCCCCACGATGAGGGCAAGCCCAGGCTGGCCTGTGGGAGGACGCGTGACCACGGAGCAGAGCCCAGGGCCTGGCCGAGGCCACCCCACCCCAGCCCAGCTGCCTGCAGGTATCTGGGCACGCCTGGCTGAGAGCATCCCAACCTTGCAGTGGCCCACAGACTTCTGGGAAAAAATAATGCCTGTTTTTTTAAGCCACTCAATCTTGGGATTATCTGCTACAAAGTAACAGCTAACTGGTTCACAAGCTAACAAAACTTGAAGTATTTTGCTTTCTCTCTCAAGACTGATGATCTGAATTTAGGCAATACTTGGACCTTGAAAATAAAGAACCCTACTGGCAACCCGAGTCATTTTACCCATGGGTACTCACTTATAGGAACATGGCTATGGCTTAGAAGCCTTTCAAGAGCCCGTGTTTGAAGGCTGAAAAAAGAAAAGAGTTTGTTGGCTCCAAAACACAAGAAGAAATGTGCAAAATAAAATTGATACAAGCTTCATTAAATGTCTTCAAAATATAGCATTATGTCAGCTAGTCAACTGAAGCTCTATTAATACATAATTATTTGAGTTGAGTAAAATTTAACACACAAAAGCCAAATGAATAATTCCTTCTTAATAAAATCCAAAAATAAAAACACCATAAGAAAATTCAAATTATCTTCACCACTTTTTCTGGGCCAAATTCCACTTGATTACCAAAGAAAGATAATAATAATCTTTCAGAAAATTTTACAGTCTTCCAAAAATTCTCTGGCATGGGCTGAATCAAGAGAATCCTCTGGATGGACTCAGCTGGGACCCTTGCCTCATTGAGGCCAGCGGAAGAAATCCACGGGAGGCAGGCATCTGTTCTGCACCCTCCAGGTGTCTGACCCAGGAGAGGGGCCCTGCTCTCTGCTCCCTGGGCACCCTGGAAGGCCCTGAACTCCTGGGCTTCAAATTGTCTGTTCATTTGCTTCCTTCCCCTCTAGACTGGTTCCCTCGAAGCACGGGCCATGCCATGTCCACCTTTGTACCTTCATTTATTTGACAAACGTTCACGGAGTGCCCAGCAAGTGCCAGGGCTTGTCTAGGTACCAGGGTTAGAGCAGCGAGTGAGCAGGTGTAGACTCCAGCCCCAAAAAGGAGATTCCTGGAGGTGACAGGTAACAAGCAGAAATTACAAAGCAAGTCGGCAGCAGGACAAAACTGTTCATGCGTTAATAACAGATCTCCAACCTTGACCTTCTCCTCCTTCCTCTGTCACTAAAGAGGATTCTCAATTCTTGTTCTAGCCCCCTTTGGGGAGCGTCACTTCTCATTGGGCCAATTCTCTAGGCCCTTTGAGGGCAGAATTGGGGGAGGGGAGCTGAGGGCAAGAGGCTCCTGGGTGAAGCTCCTGGGTTAGGGTTGCAAGAGTGAGGGAAGTGGGAAAGGGAAGGGAAGGGAAGATCCTTAAAGAAATGTTGCTGATCTACGCATCTCCCTTCCCAGCTTACGGGAAACTCAAGTAAAGAACTCGAGTTACGTTTTGGTTCCTGCACCGTCTGTCTGATTGTGACTCTACTCTGAGTCTGGGCCCTGTGTGTGATGGCTTTATGGCCATAGCTGGTACAGAAACTTTGCTGTAACAAACGCCATCGAGCAGAAAGCCACGGGGGATTTGACTTGACTTTGGGGGCAGATGCCTACTGGTCAGGAGGTTGGGAGCAGGGACGGAAAGAACATGGTAGGAAGAGAAAACCCTCTAAGGGAAGCTCAAGAAGTGGAAAGGAGTCCTGTGGGGCTGGAGCAGCCCTGACACAGGTGAGCAGGGGCCAAATCCTAAAGGCCCCACAGCCACATTGGGATTTGTGCTCACTTTACCTTAAGCGTGCCTAGGAAACAGTTGGTTCTTAGGAACTGGCCTTTTTTTTTTTTTTTTTTTAATGCTGACAACGTTTACAGAAACCAAGAGAAAAGGCAAAATCCTTTACTACTCATGCCACTCAGCTCTAAGCTGGGACCACATTTAAATTACCTGAGCCTGTAGGAAGAATCTCTGTTACCAAATCTCATTGGAGAAGATTCTGCGGCAATTCCAATTACACTGATATTTCCTTAACTCTAACCTATACCTGCAATTAGGGTTCCCTGATTCCAAGGTTAATCAATTAATTACTAGGAAAATGCCCCCCCTAGGCCAAGCGACTGAGTGAAAGCATAAGAGATTTAAGATTCAACTCTGAAACTCCAGACACTCTGGCCATGGATCTGACCAGTCCTGGGGTCATGGACGATGGTTCCCTGGGCATCCCTGTAATGACAAAACCCACACTCATTGGCCTCAGACTTGCATTTACCTTGTGATCTGTGAGGCAGTCTCTGCCAAAATTAAAAAAAAAAAAAGAGAGAGTTTTACCTTTCAATTCTCCTCTCCCCACATGACTTTAGACTGCTTCCTGGACCACAGCATGGGGAGGGAAATGAAGCCTGCCATAAGGAGAAATGCTGTGACGACACGTGCTTGGAAAGAGGATCTGAATAAGGCTGTCAAGTTGCATGTCATATTGGCAGCCTGGAATTGATGAAAACCATGGCTTCTCTGGGAAGAAGCACTTGATTTGCTCAAGTCAAGACAGGCATGATGTCTGAATCAAGAGCCCCGGTCACGGGGCACCAGCAATGGGCCCCTGTGGTTTCTGCTGCCCCTCACCCATTTCCCCATCTTCTGGGAGGAGCATCCAGCTCTCCTGTGGGTCCCAGGGCCAGGTGAGCCCATAACAACCCGACACCCTCCTCCTCGCCCACTGATGGCTCCGATGCCATGAACGCCAGGACTGATGCAGGACGACTGGGAACAAAGCTCGCTCCTTTCCATTGAACTTGAAGCAATAAGAGCTGGAAATTATTGAACTCTCTTTGATAAGTTAGAGGAGGGTGCCCACATTAAAATTTTTATCCCATTACACAAGTTTAAGGAACCAGAGGGACTTTGCTGGAAGGAGAATGGATTGCATGAAATCCAAGTACAAAGCACAGCTGGTTCTGGAAGAAGTTGAACTGGAGACAGAAAGTCTCCAAGAACCAAAGAGGTGCCCCCTCCCATTTCTCCTTGGCCACCTGCTGGCTCATCTCCCTTCTATGTGTGGCCTCCTCACTCCTCTGTCCCTGAAGCCTGGCTTTCTCCAGTGCTCTGAGCACAAGGCAGAAAAAGCTGCCCCTTCCTGAGCTGCTCTGTCACCCCCAGCTCACCCCCCAATATCTCACCAGCTGTCTCATTCTAACCCATTTCCAAACTCCTGGTGGAGTAAGTGTGACTGACCCAGTTTGTTCAGCTGTCTGGCCCTGGTCCAACCAGATATGACTACAGAGACCCACCCTGGAGAGCTGGGAGGTTAAGCTTTTAAAGAAAGAGAATCATGGGCTTGACAGACCGCAAATGTCTAGGGTATGTGGATATGGGCCTTGTCTTTTGCATTCTCAATAAGGAGAAGATTCTGATTTTGGTGAAAAGATGCAGAAGTTATTTTTTTGTGAGATGAAGGCCTAGTGCTTCTGGAAATGGCTGCTGTCCTGGACAGCAAAACGTATTAGTGCACTCTGAAAGAATTCACTCAACAGTAAGGAGGAAGAAACAAACCTGCTCTGTTTTTAATGGTTCCCACTGACCACTCCAATGTTATCAAAGGAGATCTAAAAAGGAATCCCTGTGGCACGTCCACCTCCAGGAACACTGCTGGGGTGGGGGGGTATTCTCAACAGTTTTCGATGGCTCCCCTTTCCTGCTGCACTGCTCTCACTCCACATGCTGTTTTTTATAACCTTCCTACTCAAACAGCTTTTGCTCATTGTACCCTAACAGCTTTTCTTTCCAGCTCATCCTTTCTGCTGCCTCTTAGACAAGCTGCACCCATTCCTACTTCCTTATTAGCTCTGTGACTTTGGGGAAATCACTTCCCCTTTCTGAGCCTGAGACTACTCATCTGTAGCTGGGACAAACCACACAACTTTCCTCTAACCTGGTGATGTCTAATAAAACTAAGGACACATTCACCCAATATCCCAATAAGCAATCTCACTTCTAGAAATCTATACCACAGATAGACCTGTGTGAGATGACAATTCTAGGGTTATTCATTGTAGCATTGTTTGTCATAGCAAAATACTGGAAGGGACTCGATCGTCCATCAACAGGTGCCAGCTGAATAAACTGTGGTACATCCATCCAACGGAACACCACACAACTGTGAAAACAATGAGGCTAATGTCTGAGGCTGATACAGGAAAATCCCCCAAATATATTAAGTGAAAAAAGCAAAGTACAGAAGGGTGTATGTTATAGGCTAACTTTTACCTAAGAAAGTACAGAAGCAAGACTCTGTATTTGCTTATATTTACACAAATAAATAGTGAAAAAGTAGAGCAGAAAGTAATAAAAACTATCATGTAAGGGAGTGGAAGGGAAGCAGGATGGTCGGGGCAGGGATGGGAGCAAGACTTTCTTATATGTAACTTTTTATGTAGTTTTTGTGATCATGTAAGAGTATTACTTACTAAATGTTTTGATTAAAAATATCTTCATAAAATTATTATGAACTTTAATTCTTCTCTATCTCTTGCCAGTAACTTATTGTGTAACTGTACAAGTGAACAGCTGTGTGTACAGGTGAGCACTGGTTGCCAAGGGCCAGTTACCCCTCTGGGCCTCAGTTTTCTTGGTGATCTGTAAAATAAGGACCTTAACAGCACCCATATCACGGAATTACGATGCGAATTTCAAAAGGCAGCACATACATAGCAATCATTGCATATGTGGGAGAACTTCTTAGTGTGTGTCTCAGGGTCTTCAACCTGAACCACACAGGGAGATCCCCTATAAGTGTCTGTGCATTGAACGACAGTCATAAATGCAGACTTATGGGAGAATTTACTCCCTGGAAAACCTAAATTAGTCTCCTAATGGTAGCCCTGGATTTTCAGTACTAAACTCAGATTCAAATTAAAAACAAAAAGGAAAAAAAAATGATAATATCCAGTCAAGAGAGAAATGGAGAAAATATGTATTTTAAGTGAAATTCAACTAATGGGCACCCCAGGGAGGCCAGAAAATGGCAGGGGACAATGTTGGGAGAGAGAACTAAAAGTCTTCCAGAAATTAAAAGGGTGGGGAGGGAAAGAGAAAGTCTTTTAATCAAAAAGTCATACCATGTGCCAATTGGTATGAATTTTTTTAAAAAAGAAATCCCTGCCTAAACATTTCCTATTGAAACTGAAGAATATCAAGGAGAAAGAGAAAAATTATAAAGCTACCAGAGACAAAAGACAAATTACCTACAAAGAGGGAGAGATTGGCTTTAGTGAAGATTTCTAAACAGAAAAAAACTGATTGCAAAAGCAACAAAGTAACATCCTCAAGGAATTGAGGGAATACAGTTGTCAACCTGAAATTCTATCCCCAGCAAAACTATCATTTACAAATTGCAAAATAAATGTCATTATCCATGGAATTCTCTCCAGCAGGGGTTGACCAGCTGTGGCCTGTGAGCCAAATGTGGCCCACTGACTTGTTTTTGTAAATGAAGTTTTATTGAAACATGACCCTGCCCATTTGCATACTTACTGAATAAATCATGGTACATTCATCCAACGGAACACCACACAACTGTGAAAAGAATGAGGCTAATGTCTGAGGTTGATACAGGAAAATCTCCTGTATGTGCTGTTTGTGCATGGCTGTTTGTGCATGGCAACAGTGGGGTTGTTCAGTTTTGACAGAGATCTTAAGGCACACAATCCCCCAAATATTTATTACCTGGCCCTTTACTGAAAATTTTTGCTGGTCCCTGCTCTGTAGGACCCCATATTTACATGTGTAATTATTCTTTCAATATATATTTGATAGACATCTACTGTGTGTGCCAGAGCCAACCCAGAGTGAGATGAAAAATGTCAGGTTCCTGACCTGGATGCTGAGAGATTTTGCTATATGCTCAAACAGAGGGCAACTCCTCTTTTCTGAGAGATGGTGTTGGGGAGCAACTTTGGGTGACATAGTCTAGGGGTGTGTCTAAACACAGCAAAACAGAACACCTGTTTCAACACCGACAAGCCAGATATGCCTTTGATTTTCAGCTGCTTCAGAGAGCACATTTGTTTGAACCCTGCCCCTTTCAGGCACGCCAAGATGGTCCAAAGGTTGCTCAGCTCCTTGTACCATGAACACAGTCATGCATTTCTCACTGCTCTCGTTTTCAGCTCATACCTGCTCTCCTCCCATTGCACCCTGCCTCACACCTGCAGCCTCACACCTGCAGCCTCACACCTGAAGCCACGCTTGCCCCCAGCTCCTTGGCAGTCCCTGAGCACACTGCCCTGCTGCCCTGTCCTCCAAGCCTTCACCCAGGCTCTTTCTGCTGCCTGGATGCCCTTCCCACATTGTTTGGCTTGGCTCACTCCTACTCTTCTCCTCCAAGAAGTCTTCCCCCAACCTCAGAACTGGGTATTGCTTTGGGCAGAAGGGTCCCAGGCTTTGAGTCTCCCACTATATATTGAATTCTAACATGTCTATTGAATGCCTTTGTGGTGATTTGGAGCCATGTACCCCAGAAAAACATGTTCTTAAACTCAATCCATTCCTGTGGGTGTGAACCCATGTAAATTAGGACCCTTAGATGAGGCTACTTCAGATAAGACGTGACCCAGGATAGGTCTTAATCCTGTCACTGAAGGCCTTATAGGGAAGGCCACAGAGAGAGAGAAAAACACATCAGAAGGAGCACCTGGGATCTGAAAGTCAACAGAACCCAGAAGAGAAGGCAGAGGCCAGGAGAGGCCGCCATGTGCATTGCCACATGACAGAGGAGCCCAGGGCCACGGATCACCGGCAGCCGGCTCCAGAACACCAGGTTTTGGGAAGAAAGCGTGACCTTAGTGATGCCTTGATTTGGATTTCTCCTAGCCTCAAAACTGTGAGCCAATAAATTCCCATTGCTTAAGCCCACTCATTGCATGGCATTTGCTTCAGCAAGGAGGACATGGAAATAGCCTTCTATTTGCAGGGTGCTTATCTCACCTCTGTGTCCAGATGGATTTTTTTCCTCCACCTTCGTTTGCTTTCTGGAGATGGCACACATCCAAAACACAGGAGCCAAAGGAGATGTGCTAGGTGATGTTGAGATCAGAGGACAAGGAAGCGCCTGTTGAGTGTAAACAGCCCCCATGAAATGAGCAACAGGGAAGCCTGTGAGAGGATCCAACATCCTTCCAACGGGGACATCTCCCCGCACACAGCATTGGTTCTTGAGCCAGACTCAGTCCTGCTGGTTGTTGCCACTCAGATCAATAAATGAGGGTTCATATAAGGTAACATCATGACGGAGTCAGGTCACAGAAAGGTGGAGGGGGAAGGGGAAGAGAAAAGAGGAGGAGAAGGAAGGCACCAAGTTTGTGCTCACTGGATACTGTCCCCTGTCCGACCACGTTCTTTCTCTCTGACGTGAAACCCTAATACCTCTGCCCCTTCCATTTGTCACCCGCCTCTTGTCACTGACTTGGAACATCACTCCGGGATGCTGGAAGGATTGATGAGCCACGTCTAGCAGAAGCGTGGCTCTGGCTTCCTGGCCTCTGACAGTTCACTGATTCTTAGGATTTCCTTGCACTAAATACCAGCCAGAGCACAACACCTCTGAGCATTCCCACCAGCAAAGAGAAAAGAAATCACTTATTCAGTGATGGAAGGACCCAGGTGGATTTATAACTGTCTGCATAACAGGTAATTTGATATGCTCCGGCTTTAAGATGCTTAAGAACTCACATATAAGGATTCGTGGATTTGGAGAATATGTGTCTTGGCGGTGGGGGCGGGGGTGCAGATCTTAACTATCCTGGCAATTTCTATGAACCAAAGTCTATTACTCTGAGGTACATTCTAAATTCAAAGATGTGCTTCCATGAGAAACTTTTAGTTTAAAAAAGAAAAACAGAAAAAAGAAAGAAAGCAAACTGGTTCCTAGTTGCAGGAAAACTCACTGCCTTGAAGGCTTCACCATGCCTTGTATGAGTCTCAGATTTAAAAAGGTTGTCCACATATGTCACTTCACGCACTCCGACCTCCTAATAATGCAACGAGGGAGGCAGTGCCATCGCGGGATTTTTCACCCTTTTTGAACCGGGGCTCGGCCTCTGCATTTGCACCGGGCCCTTCATATGCTCCACAGTGTCCCCCTCTATACCTCACCGACCCAAGATTCCAGAAGGGCCTGCCACGTCTGGGAGCCTTGGGCATGCTCACAGCATCTAGGGCTACCGGCCTTTCCTCTCCTTTCCTCTGGGTGTCTGCAGCCTCTGAAGGGTTAAAGGACTCCAGGCCCCTCTTAGTGCTGCATTTGAAGAGAGGCAGCTCTTTCCCTTTGCTACCTCACATCTGCAGAATAAGTTAGTACCTGATCTATCAATTTGTCAAAGTCAAAATTCTCCAAAATGAGTTTAATTGAAACAAGAGGCTCTTGGGTTTTCTCAGATTAGATAGTGATAGCACCTACTCAGAATATTGGATTTCTCTGCATTTTAGCTTATTCTCTCTTTGTCCAATCCTCTGCCTCTGATGATACCCAATTCTTGCTTCTCTGGAAAGAAGGAAGGAAGGAAGGAAGGAAGGAAGGAAGGAAGGAAGGAAGGAAGGAAGGAAGGAAGGAAGGAAGAAGGAAGGGGTTCTTCTCTGGCAATTCCCAACCCCATTGCTGACTTATAAGTCTTGAAGTTTTAGAAATGTTGCAATTGATAGAAAAAGAGAAGAGCAAACAAAATGGGGTCCCTTCTGGCCACTGATGCTCGAAAACCGCGTGTTGCAGTGAGTGCAGGATAAATGCCAATCTGAAAGATGAATCGAGTTCACTGTTGGCTCCTCGAAAGGTCTGTCCTCTCCCTGCAGCACTTCTGCTGCCTGTGGGTCCAGAAGAAAAGGTTCTGCCTCGCTCTAAATGTAAATAGGGCAGCTGCTGGGGGGAAGAAGCCAACGCTCTCCCCAAATCACTCTTCCCAACTGCCTTGAAGTTTTTATCTCCTGCGGATGTCCCCAAACCCCACTCCTTCCTTAACATGCAGGCAGTCCCTCCTCCCACCCCATAAATGATTTTAGATGGACTCTATTTCTAGAACTATAACTCCCTCCCATCCCCTCCAGGGGTCTATGTAAAGTTGATGTGTAACTGTGCATATAGCAGCAGCAAGGCAAAACTCACAAATCAGAGCAAACTCAAGGATTTTTTTTATCATGCATTTGACGGCTAGTGTTTTCGGAGTGTTAGCACAATGAATGAATTTCTCTCCAAGATTTCATCTTGCCTCAGAGCCAAACAGTGCATATGGGTCTTAAAAATGTAATTCAAACTCTAAGGAATGTGAGTTTGGATTCAGAACACAATTTTATATATATCTCTATATTTATATTTTTAATGTATGTATGTCTAGAGAGACACACATGCGCATATATATATATATACGCAGTGACTTTATTTTTAAAAGATCCACATAAAGAAGGGGCTGAAGTAGACAATAGTTTCACAATAAATAATCACTTCTTTGAACTGTACAAAATCCACTGGCAAATCAGTCAGTTCCGCTGCCTTGTGATAGACACTCGCTTTCATACTTGGAATAACTTATGGAACACTCATTAGAACTCGGCATTTGGTCAAGGCCAACATTCCGTCATTCACTATCTTAAATTTCTCTGCATCGTGACTTCACCATGTACCCAAATGCCAGTTCTCATCTCCCAGCCCTCAGGTCCCAGGGGGCGAGGGCCCCCCAGCACGTGGCTTTACATGGCACAGTCATTTTCTGCCATGGCCTAGTACAAGCGGGATAGCAAAAGCGCAGCTGAAAGAGAATGTGAAGCATGAGGAGTTACAAGTCCCAGTTGTTGCCAATTATATAGATAAATAGGAATTTACATAATTTACAAAGAGTTTGTGCTCATGACTTATTCTGAAGCCATTCCCCAAAGATCCACATTTATTCATGAAAGCAAGTAGTCAACCTAATAGCCTTGAGCTGGGGCTCTCTTCCCAGCCAGCTTCTTACAAACAAGACCTGGGGACTCTGTGAACCGGCCTGAGTGTCCAGAAAGGACACGAAAGTCAGTCCATTGACCAAGAACGGGCTCCAGAGGGCATGTCCCAGAGTTCAAAGGCAACCGACATAAGCATTTTCTTCTTTTCTTGTTGCAAATGTGGATATCTGTCTCCTCCTCCTCCACTTCTTCCTCCTCCTCCTTCTTTTTTCTGAAATGCATTCTTTTGGTGGCAACCCAGCACAGCTGTAGATTTCTATCCAAATCCAATAAGCTTCAAACTCATAAGCTCCCGTGCAGCTGCAAGCCTCACCAGCCCGATGCTATGCTGGCAGCTGTGCTGTAGGTTGCACATGGCCACAGCCTCCTGCCACACGGGCATTCTGCATCTCTTACAAGACGGGCGTGTTTACGCTCACAAAGAGTCAGCTTGGAGTCCACTGATTCTTAAAGAGGATCCATGTCACAAGCCAGTTAAGTGGCTTTCCAACTTGTCATTCCTCTCCAAAAGCAATTTCCTGCATGAAACTGGAGCTGTAGGCATGGGGACTTGGGGCACATCTGGGATCATTTTACCTGTTAAGGAAACTGGGGTCATTTTGATTTGACCATTCTTGGGGTGGGAGTGTATTATTAAGTGAGGACTCTTTGGGTGGGTTTTCTCCCAGGCAAAAGTCATCCCTTTCCCTCAAAAAGGTGGAAACTTGACCCACATAGGACCAATGGCTGAAGCCTTCCCCGAGTGGGGAGCTGCGGAAGCCTTCCCTGATGGGGCTCCCGGAAGGGGGTGAGCATGAGCCGCGGGGTGCAGGTGAGGCCCAGGGCCAGGCGTGAGCATCTGACGGTGGCTGTCTACAGTTGACTTGCTTTGTCGGTATTCAGCTTCAGCCTGTCTTGGGGAAAGGGGGCAAAAGGGAAAAAGAGGCATGTTACCGAAGGGATAGCTCTTTCCTGGCTGGAAAGGTCTGGCTGCATCTGATGCTTCCTCCTGCCCTGTCTCTCGCCCATTCCCTGTTTGGAGCTGAACCTCATGGCCAGTGCTTCTTGGCAATTCAAGCGCCGGCCATCCAAGTGGGCAGGTGCAAATATGCTACAAGCTGGCCTGTCTTGTCTTTGGGACTATCACAAGCTAGGAACCAGTAGGCACCTTCCATTCTGAGAACGAGAACCTGGGAATTAGTAAGACAAGTCTTGCAAGAAAGCAGACAATCAAAGATTATTTTTTTATCCTCTTTCCAAGTAAAACTTCCAATAGGAGCTTTCATGAATCATGAAGACCTACGAGATCCACCTTTCCCAGGAGGTGGTGGGATTGTGTCGTTCCCTCCCAGGGACCCTGTGCCCAGCAATCTCATCTTCCCTACATGGGACAGGACAAGAGAAATAACAGCAGCAAAAGCAACGGAGGGTTTCTTCTGTGCCAGGCCCCCTGCTTTTCCTTCAACATGACCCCGCAGGGCCTTTGCATGTACTGTGACCCCTGCTTGACATCTCCTTCCCCCACACCTCCCCACACAGGTCTTTATGCCAGTGACATCTTTTCAGTGAAACTGCCCCTGTACCCCACTTCCTTCTAAAATTACAACCACCCCCAGTGCTTCCTTTCCCACCCAGTATTACTGTCCACTGCAGCAGTTCCCTCTATATATTTTTGGTATTTGTTTGCAGTCTTCTTCCCCCACTATTTAAACTCCACAAAAGAAGACACCTTGCCTTGTCCCTGCTGTGTCCCTGGCAACACCCCGGCATACAGCAGGCACTCAACGGATGTTTGCTGAGTGAATGCATGAGGGAATGAATAAATGATGGAACAATGGAAGGTTCTAATCAAATCCCACCCTTGCTGAGAGGAGATCTGGTTTGGAGTGAGGAAGAGAGAATGCAGAGAGAGAATGAAAAGGCAAAGTGTGGGCCCAGCTGAGACCCCTACCCCCACCCCCGCTCCCGGGGTCCCTCTGCCTCCTCCTTCTCCATTTTTATTTTGGATGCTGCCAGGCCTCTCTCCGGGACCAAGAGACACGATCTGCACCAACTTAGACGGCCTCCTCTATGCTGAGCTTGGTTTACTCTTCTCTTGATCAGTCCTGTAGGGACTCAAGCCACCTCCAGGCTATTGTTACGAACATAAATTAGAACCACATTGCTGATGGGCAGGCTAGTCCTTATCAGGATTTCTGATTGACAGAATGACAAATAGCCCAGTTTGGCTGCAGGAAGCTCTCAGGATCTTGCAGACAAAAAAGACAAGTGAGTTAGGGATAATCATAATAAAGCAAACTGGGCAACTTGGGGGAGCCTGATGCCCAGCTGCTGTAATTCACCTCTGTCCAGAATCAGCTGCTAGAAAGAAGGGATTTTTTTTTTTTGTAAGGGCCACCACATGTTGCTACCTGAGCAAAGGAGACCGTGGGCACAGGTAGACAAGCCTGCGAGGTGGGCTGGCTGGTTTTGTCCCAGCCAGGGAGACATGTCTGAAGCTGTAAGGGATGCAAAGGGGCAGCCCCATGGCCCAGGGTGGGCTGGTCAGGGGCTGGGAGATGGCAGTGCTGTGTGAGCTTCAGCCTGCTTGACCCCAGAGCCAGCCCACCAGGAGGCACGGCCGCCTGTGGGTGCAGCCCCCCTAGAGCTGTGGGCTTCAGACCGGCTATTCGCCCACACCATCTGCCATCCCAAACACCCCCGGTGACCCTTGCACCACGGAAAGCAGCTCCACCTTCTTTGATGCTAGCCTCCCCTTCCTCGCCTGTCTGGTTTCCCTGCCATCTTTGAATTCCTGCCAGGAGCTGGGAACTGGCTTGAATGAATCAACCAGGATTTCCACTTGGGTGGGTTTTCTTCTGCCTCGAACTGTGACTTCCTTGACCACCAGTGAGTAGTGCAAACCTCGCACACACTTTCCACGGGCTGAGAGCTCGTGGGAAGGTTTCCACCAGAGGACAGCATGTGCCCACCTGCTGGGCAGCAGCGGACATCCAAAGCCAAGAAGGGGAAGAGAGAAAACACCCCACACCGGGCTTCCCTTCTCCGCGTCTGCCCTGTCGGGAGCTCACCCTCTGGGCTGGTTTCTTTTGCTGCCTCAGGGAAGCAGCTGAGTGCCACTGGCTGGCCGGCCCCAGCTCTCAGGAGGGCCTTCTAAGGGGCAGCTCGGCTCACCTGGGTTGAGGTGTTGCCGCCCAGAGCAAGGGAAGATGAGCGAGGCACCTCCACAGGAATAGCTATGACGTGAATACAACTCGAATCACCACAATGGACCAAACCCGTGGTCTGTGCGTTCGTGCACCCACACTCCGACGACAAAGGTCTCTCAAGCAGCTGCAGTGGACTACAGGGTCTCAAACTCAGGCCCGGGGGCCATCAAGTAAGATAAACGAGAAGCGCAGCCTAACGGGAGAGGCGTGCCCCACTGAAGTGGGAGCAGTCCCCACTCAGCCCCGGCCCGTGGTGGCCTGGAGGCAACATGGGCCTGGGGCGGCCCGGTGGGGAATTCTCTGATTTTTAAATGTAGGCAACATAGTCAGATGTTTGCAAAGCACGATGCAGACCAGAAGCAGCTCACCTGGAGACCAGATGAGGCCGAGGCACCCTGGACGTTCGTTCTGAAAGGCAGCCCGGGGTGCTGTGACCGCGCAGCCTCCAGCGGCCGAGGGCCCGCATCTCCCTCTGCACTTGGCCCCCAGCCTGCCCAGGTCCTCGGGACCCCGGGGGCCAGGGCCGGGCTGGGCCAGGCCTCTCTGCACCAGCACGAGCAGCCAGACTTTCCTTCAAGAAGGCCCCAGCCCCCGCCTCACCCAGGGGTAACTAATATCATGCGTGAGAGAAACCAGACGGGGGACGTACCTGCTGACGCCCGAGGTCCAGGCACAGAAACGCACGCAGGCCTTGTCATCTCTCTCCACACAGGAGCAGCGCAGCTGCCTCCACTTCGAGGGCCCCACAGATCGCTTGCTCCGGAAGCTCCCTCTGTAGTTGGACAGTCCGTAGGGCACAGTCCGTCTGCAAAGGACCCAGAATGATGTCAGAGCCCCCGGCACTTGGGGATGGGTGTGCCCAGGCTCCTGGCGAGGTGCACCCACATGGTGGGTGACAGGAGCCACGGCTGTGGCCTGGGCGTGGCTGGGGGACAACAGGGCAGGGACGCAGGAACTCGCACCCACCCCAACCCCCAACCACCTTGGGTCTTGGCAGCTCTGGGGGAACTGCTCAGCCTCTGCTTCCCCCCAACCCCTAGAAAGTGTTTTTGGCGGAGGGGATGGTTGGAGGGGATGGACCTGGGGGAGGTGGGGAGCCCCTTTACAGAGTGGAATCTCGGCCATCTTCCCGGCAGCCAGACCTCTCGGGGAGCAAGCAGCCATCCATGCCTGTGTCTGGGTGAGCACACGTGAGGGCCAGGTTTCCTCACATGGGTGGTCGTCACTGAGGTGAGCCCCCCACGCACCAGGGCTCGGGGTTCCGCCTGTGCCCACGTGGGGAACTTTCTGTCTCCCCAAGACCCAGCCACGGGCAAAGACCCCCTGGTCCTGGGCTCTCTCTCGGACAGGCTTCTGCTCCTGGGCTCTGAAAGCCCTGCCCGGGCTGCCCCACGGAAAGCAGAGTTGAGTGATCCAAGTATGAGTGCCCTGCCCCGAGGCTTTTGTCCCCCCCATCCAGGACCCCGACGAGGCCGCTTCGGTGGACGTGGGTGCTGGTACACGCTGCACCCTGCCCCGCCACCCCGGCTGGGCCATCCCCACCAAGAAGCCCCTTCTTAACCCCGCAGCTGGAGGCCGCTCCCGTGCCCTGACTTCAACTGAATTTCTTCTGTTTGCACTTCAGGCTTTGCGGTTTGCACAAATGGGAATAAGACAAATGCAATTAAAGTCATTAGAGAAGCATCCCCACCTCTGGGTCTCACTTCTTCAAAGGGCCAAGCCTCAGACGAGCCCCGTGCCCTCTGAGAGGCTTCCCGGCAGCCTTGGGAACAGAACTGGCCCTGGGAAAGTCTGATGAAGAGGGAAAAAAGGGCTGAAACTGTTTACCGATTTCATTTATAGTTGGAGTTGGGAGGAGGTGCTGATGCCCTGTGAAAAAATAAAGCATTTAAATCTTTTCTGAAGCTGTGTGTTTCCAAAACAACACTCTCCAGAGCAAAAAACTGAAGACTGCCAAGCTAATTGGTGGGAAAAAAGTTAAAAGCATATGCTTAATTCATTAGTACTGTGAAGCATGATTAGGGGAACAAATTACTAATAACTTGGGGAAACTTCTGTGACTGCTTTAGTTTCCCGGCTGCTAAAACAAAGGCCATGCCGCGGGCGGGCTGGAGAGCCGGAGCCGAGGGGCTCCCGGGCTGGCTTCCTCCTGGGGCTGGGGTTGCTGCCTTCGGCTGGCTGGAAAACTTTGGGGTTCCCTGTGTTTTCCATCATGTGGCCGTGCACGTGCAGCCTCTTCTCCTGTTTCTTCTGTGTTCCCTTCACTTCTGGCTTCTGGTTTCCCCTCCGTCCGACTTCCAGTCTGCTCATAAGGGGCTCCAGGAATCGGATGACAGCTCAGCCTGAGCCAGGTGGGGCCACACCTCCACTGAAGCCGCACCTCGACGAGATCCTATGGACAATGGGTCCCCACCCGCCAGAAAGCCGACCAAGACCAGGAAGGTGTCCAAACTGGGGCACACGATTCAACCCCTGACATGGCTGAGAGCTACTTTTCCAGTAAGTCGTGGTTTTCCTGCTTTCCCCAAAGATCTGCCAGTCGGTTTCTCTGGACCCCGCAGAGCATCACCAGCCATCCACTCCAAGAGCATCCTGACGTCCTCCACGCATTTTCAAAATCAAATCAACTTGAATTGAGTTTAATTTGAAAAACACGCTGCGGAGCCTCTTGGGGAGGTGAAGGCAAAATGGGAGAGGGGGACCCCGTGGTGACCTGAAGCTGGGGGCCAATCTCCCTCCCTGTGGAGGCGGACACCAGAGCTGAGGAATTTTACCAGCGATGTTCACCCTTCCTGTCCCCCTCCTCCCCACTCCTTCCCCACACCCCGGTTGTTGAGAAACAGTTGTGGTGGTGGGTCTCCTCCTCACCTAGGCAGGAATGGAGGACAAAAGCGGGGTCCCTCCCAGTTCTCAGCTGAACCTTTGCTAAAACCCTAGTTTTTCTCAGGCATGGAAAAGGAGGGGGGGGCTCAGGGAGCCAAACAATAACATCAGTGTTGAAGCAGGATCTGGCTAAAGGTATATTTTTCCAGTAATAGGGTCACATTAAATCTCCAAGTGTTGACGTTAAGCCCAGCCCCCATTTCTTGATGAAAATTACACAGGGGGAGTAAGGATGCTCCCATTTTTCCATCAACAGCAAGACCTGCAATTTTGAAATTGCCGTCAGCTGATTACGCATCTGTGCGTGCAGAGCCACTCAGCATGAGCAAAAACACTTCAAAGTGTTTTAAGTAAGGAAGCAAGGCAGTGCAATATTTGTTAATAGAGAAATGCTCAGCATTTTCCTGGCTATCAAACGCAAAAAGCTGGTGTGCAAACAAGCCCTTGAATTTTAAAAGAATGTTTACAGAGAAATACAGCCCCTTTCCCTTCCCCTCAGCTCCAAGGCATAGAACCCCCTCCTCTGGGCACTAGGTGGTGAAGGAAGTGGACAACCGGAGATTCTGAAGCGATGATCGGACAGTGGTGGCCCACCGTCCACGGGCCTAAAAATTGAAACGTTTCAAATCAAGTTGATAGCATTTGTGTAAAATAGTTCCACCCTCCTACTCAGACAATTATAGCTTCAAAACACCCTAGAAATCCAAGTTTGGTTTTTAAAATTCTTGAACTCCTTCAGTACCTTCTCTGCTCCATCCTGCAACCCTGCGGAGGCCCAGCTGATGCCTCCGAGCCCCTTCAGCACCCAGCTGGCAAGCAGCCGCCTCTCAGCCACGGCCCAGGCCTTCGGATATGCATCTGGCTGTCAGACCCTGGAAGACACCTTCACGGGCCCTGGAAGCAGCTGGGGAACATTTGGGTAAGGAATTCCAAGATCCTGAATACCCAGTTCAGCAACACCAAATGCTTTCCAACCTGAAGAGTTCAGTAACCATAAAAAACGTGACCAAGAATCTCAAACATTTGTCAAGCGTCCCCTGTGTGCCTGGTGTTATGCTACACGCAATAGGCAGACAGAAAGGCAAATGCCTTGTCCCGCCCTCAGGAATTCACATGTTAATGAGGTATGAAAACAGGTAATGAAAAATTACAAGCCAGAATTTATAGGTATGTAAAAATAATAGGTCAGTACAGAGAAAGATTGGCTGGTAATTCCATCGTTCTGTTGTAAAGCACTTACGTTACAATCACTCCATCTTCTCTACAGTTTCCTGATCTACAAAAGGGGTTGGGTGGACTGAATGACACACTGCACAGAAATATTCAGCAAAGAGGTGGTACTAAATTAATGTTAGCTACTATTGCTATTGATTTGGTCTGGGAAGACAAGTAAGTTGTATCCAGTAGAAAAACCCCCATCTACCAGGCCTGCATTTGAGATGTGTGACTAAGCAACAAGAGGTTGATAAGGAATGAGTGCCTCTGCCTGGTGGCGACACTCTTCATTTCTCATTTTGACCAATCCATCCTTCAACACTGCCCGATTAACACTTGTATCAGTTGTATTGCTGTCCTTTGCCATTTGCTGTTTCCTAAATGGTGAACAGAAAAGACCAAATGGTAGAACCAGGAAAATGAAGTTATATTGGCTGACAAACAATTATTTTAGTCCACTGTTCTATGATGGGGTTCAGAGAATGCAATTTGTTATAAAAGTAGATAACATTATTGTCTGTTAATAACACAGAACTCCATACAAAAGAGAAGCACACCAAGTCTAAACACTCTTAGAAAAAGCAAAATAGGACCCAAGTATAACCATATATATATATGCAATGTCTAGTGTTGTGTGTGTTTGTGTGTTAAATTGTCCCTCAACTCATACACTCAGAACATCCATTATTTTTTTTTCTTTTTTCTTTTGTTATTGTTAGAGAAGTTGTGGGTTTACAGAACAATCATGCATAAAATACAGGATTCACATGTACCACCTGATTGTTAACACTTTGTATTGGGTGGCACATTTGTTACAATTGATGACAGCACATTTTTATAATTGTACTATTCACTGTAGGCTATGGTTTAACTTAGTGCTCACTGTGCTGTACAGTTCCCTGGATTTTTTTTTCAAATTTTTATGCCAGTAACATATATACAACATAAAATTTCCCCCTTTTATTCACATTCAAATACATAACTCAATACTGTTAATTACATTCAGAATGTTGTGCTCCCATCACATCCACTACTTGATCAGTGAAGATGCCAGCCTTACTCACTGCAGTTTCCTAAAAGAGTTCAAATGTCATATGCAAATGTTATTAAACATTGAACTCCCAAATCTCCCTTACTCATTCTTCATCTTCAGCATCACACAGAAAATATGCTATTTCTCTCTACAAGTAGTTTGTAAAGAAGAAAAGCTGACTTTTTAAGTATATTCTGTTTTTAAGTTCAGTGCTGCCTTTTCAAAGAGAAATTAATGATCATCTTTCTGATCAGGTAACTGACTTCAACCTGAAAGCTTAGAGGGGAGGCCCAGACATCCAAAAAGGCAGACCAGGAAATGGTAACGGGCTTCGCTGACCCTATTCTAAATCCTCAGAAAAATGTATCAAACTGTCGTTCCCTCAAAATCCCAGTTTTCATTTCTCCCGCACTGAACAGCTTTCAATGAATATTTGCCAAGGGCATGTCAATGTGCAGCTCCTGAACTGGACCACGCGGCAACATCCACGAACAAGACACACAAGGTCCCTGTACGTACAAAGTTTTAATCTTGGCAAGGTTTGCAAGCTGGCATCTTGTGGGCTTCATCCAATCCACAGAGTTCTGTTTTGGTTTGGTTTGGTTTTAATCTGGAAGTTTCACACAAACCCCCTGATTTCCAGCTTGTCTTGACTAACTGGGAGATATGCCAATGCCAAGCCTTCACTCCAACATGGCAGCCCTCAGCTGGAACTGAGTAATGGCTCCTTTAGACCGGACATACACTCCATGTTGCCCAGTTTCCACTACACCCAATAGTTTTCACCTGTCCTTAGTTCATTTTTGTTACCTGACTTTCCCTCATGGGCGTCTGAGTTCACAACCTCAGTCTAGTGGTTTGTTCCATAAAGCAAAACCAGATAGGCCACATGACACAGTGGCAAAATTAAGGCTTGATACTGTTTCTTACTTGATAAATATGATGTTCCAGTTTGCTACTGTGCTTTATGCAAAACACCAGAAATGGACTGGCTTTTATAAAGGGGGTTTATTTGGTTAAAAAGTTACAGTCTTACGGTCATAAAATGTCCAAGGTAAGGCATCAACAAAGGGTACCTTCACTGGAGAAAGGCCATTGGCATCTGGAAAACCTCTGTTAGCTGGGAAGGCACATGGCTGGTGTCTGCTTGCTCCAAGGTTGTGTTTCAAAATGGTGTTCTCCAAAATGTCAGTGTCAGCTTCCAATGGCTGTCTTCAAAATGTGTCTCTCAGCTGCAGCTAGCCATGAGCTCCTTCTGTATGAGCTTTTATAGAGATCCAGTGAACTAATCAAGGCCCATGCTGAATGGGCGGGGCCACAACTCCATGGAAATTATCAAATCAGAGTTATCACCTACAGTTGGGTGGGTCACATCTCCATGGACACAACCTAATCCAAAGGTCCCAATTTAATCAACACTAACATGTCTGCCCCTACAAGAATGCATTAAAGAATATGGCTTTTTCTGGGGGACATAATATATACAAACCGGCACATATGGTATTTTTTTTTTAAACGAGGTCTGGCTGAGTGTCTCCCCAACAAACAGAACATGTGCACTTCACAATCAGAACACATGTCAAGTTGATTTAACTCCGTCAGTTCACATTCCTTCTGGAATAGGAAAGTAAAGGTAACGCAGGCATACACAGACACAGCCACCACATCTTCGAGGTGTGCCTGTGTTGCGTTTGAGCCCAGGGCACATATGTACAGAAGGCATGAATTTGCTGAGGAGAAACACCTGTTTCCCACTAGCAGACAGTCAGGAGGCCGCCCCCAGCTGCCAGGCACCAGTGGTCATTAGATATCGTCTCCTGCACTCCCCAGAGAAGCAACTTCTAGACTCTAAACGTGCTTTGTAGCCATGGCTCAATTTCAGACCTTATGAAATTCTGTCCTTAGAAGTCATCATTCACCCACTCTCCTGGGCTGAAGAAATACCTCATCAGGCAAGGAGGAAAGTGCCGATTACCTTCATTTACTATTGTTGTGACCCTAAGCAGGAAGAACTGCCAGGTAAGAACTTTGTGTTAACTAGTAATTCAGTATGAAAAAACTACAGCAAGTGCTTGAATATTCAAAGGTCTATGAAAGTACCCATTCACTTTTGCAATAATCTTGTGGACGCCTGCTGTCTGCAAAGCAAGGAGGGATGGGGAAAACAAGCTCAAGAACAGCAGGCCCTGCTCTCAAAGGACTCAGAAGAAGAGAATTCTCCAGAGCCCGGGGTGAACACTGGTAGTCTTTGCCGCTAGCATCCAGTCTCCCTTCGTCCACAGTTAACAGCACTGTTTCCTTAGGGTGCATCCCTCACGTAATTATCCCTCCCCCTTAGGTGACAACCTGGTGAGGTTTTCAATCACCATGCCTCATTTTCCCTGCCCAAGGACGGGTCAGATGACCCAAGCTGAGCCACTCAGGCCCTCTCCCTCTCCCCCAAGACTCTTGTGGGTTGCAACACAAGATCTGAAAATACTCTGGAGTTGCTATTTGCCACGTGGCTACATCCTGCTTTACCTGTTAGATTGTCCCCCTGGTCCCCAGCACTGTCCTGGGGCCTCTGCTTTCTAGGCTTTCAGGCTGCAAGAAGTTAGTTAATCCTATATCCATCCCAAAACTCCTTTCAGGCAGAATTAACTAGAGTAGGCATCCCTAACTGATCCAGGACTTCATTCTCATGACATTGAGTCAACCATTACCTTCTCTGTTTAACTGGAAGACCTGGTGGTTGGGCAAAAGTAGAGCCTTTCTTCATTGCAACGAAAAACAAACAGTGTTTTTAGAATCAGGACAGAACCCAACAAACGAAACTGACTCAGGCCTTTTCTTCCCAGGTGTGCCCACTGTGAAATGTTTAGTTTGGATGGCACCATCCTTCCAGCAGGTGGAGAATGCACACTGCCCTCTTCTCCACTCTAAGACATGCAGAGCCCAGCCCCTGACATTCTGTGGACCACTTAAGAAGTCTTATCCTCCAGCAAACTTACTCCTTTTCCACTCATCAAATGGGGCCAGGCCTCACAGCAGCAATCCATAGCGTATCCTCCCAACCTCCAGGAAAGAAAACAGGTCAGAAAATGCAGGTCCCCAATGACCTTGTTATGTAAGCAGAAAGCAATGTACACACTTTTTGTTTCTAAAGAATATTACACAACCTCATGTTTCCCAAATGATATAACTGGGAACTGGCAATTTTTGGTTTGTAGCATTTCTTCTGCTGCAGAAAATTCTCACATCTTAAAGTGGGAAGAACCAGTGGCAAAAAGTCTACCTCGTGTGGCCCTCAGAAACAGTTAACCGATTTTTAGAGTATCTGGAAATATCAACAGCAATGAGCAAAGTACTATCGGTTAATTGTCTATTAGTTTAAGACGTCCCCTGCCCCTCCCCAACCCCCCAAAACCTTTAGTTTTCTCCGGGACTTGGTTGTTTGAGAATTTTAATAGTATCCTATACATTTCCAAAGGGAATGTTGAGCACAGAACCCCACCAACCTCACCCAAGAAGCAGGCCCATTTCTTTGTCTGTATTGCAGATTTGGCTTCTTCTGATCTCATTGAAGAGAGACAGGGTCTGGCCTTGGCATGCTGTCCTGGTCACAACAGGAGGGCTTTGCTCAGCTGGAAGCACTGACTTTACTTCTTTTACCCCCTGCACTCTGGGCAGCTAGTGAAGAGTCTGGCTCAGAGTGGGGGCTCAATAAATATCTGCCGAATGAATGAGTGAATGAATGAATGAGTTCTAAATTAGTCATTACTTCTAGGCCACACCCAACCTCCCAGATGCATAGACTCTTGGCTGATTTTATGGGTTTCTACTTCTTTTGTCATCCAACCAGTGCATCTTTGAGGGCTTTTCCTAGAAAGCATACAATCTCTAGATGACTTCAAGTGGAAAAAATATGTCTTGATAAAAATTTCTGCAGCCACATTAGCGACATAATGGGGAAACCAGGTGGCATGTGTGGGTGGGTCATCAGAGGTGGAATTGGAAGCCCCCTAGGCTGGTGGCCAAGAGACCCAGGTTTCTGGTCCAAACTGACCACGAGTGAGTGCCTTCCCTGGGCTTGAGAAATGAAGGTGCTGCTAGATCTCTGGTCCAGCTCCAAATTCTACCTGGTGATATTCCAGTGCCCTCCCTGGCCTTCGAGCATCTCCAAACAGTACAGTCGCTGGAGGCACAGTCCCTAGATGTCTGCTCCAGCAACAAAAACCACAATTGAACTCAAACTAAGCTAAGAGGTTCCCAGTATCTCGCCAGCCATATTTAGAAAGATTTAGCCTCAAGTGTCTTCACTCTTATGTTGTCCTATTACCATATGACTGAGCCTAAAAATAACCCCAAAGCCACAGAATTCGTCATCCCATCAGCTCACTGGAACACAGACATATAGCCCCAAACCCCACCTCAAAACAGGCACACCTGCGCTTAAAGAGCTTTGGAGGCCAAACGAAAGGACAATGACAGAAAAATGCTTCTGTTTTTTGTTTTTTAGTGTGGGATTTTCAAGAGTTATAGCTAAAAAAAAAAAAATAGGAAAACAAACTCCTCCGACATGCAGGGAATGAAGCCATCTACTGAAGCCCACAGATTAGCTGGTTTCCTCCTCCATCTGGTACAGCACAGACGCGATCAGAGGCTAGGGTTTCTCTCCCATCTCCCGCTGACCCTGGCGGATTCCAGGGCGAGCACAGGCACGGGGAAGCACGTCTGTCGGGCATGGCCTCATTATAACTTTATGCAAAGCTGCAGACAGATGTGGCTCAAAATAGTTCCCAGCAGTGGAAACAGAAGGGCTAAAACAGGAGCAGGTTTTTTTAAAGATCGCGGGTATTTGTAGAGGGATAAAGGAAACGCCGAAGCCTTTGTGTATCCCTTTAAATAATCTGCAGATGGCAGCTAGAAGAGACCCTTAATCATTTTCAGGAGATCCACTTTAGAGATGGAGTAGATCCTGGAGAACAGAGACTTAACTCACCATCACAACAAAGATAAAAGTTCTCTCATTTTTCTCCTAATTTAATTGTGTCCTTGTGTAATGTCCTCTGGTAGCTTCTATGGAATTATCATTTATCTCCAACTAAGAACACTTGAGCCCTTACTAGAGCTACAGGTTTTACCCTCAAACAAGAAACTGGGAACCAAGATTAGGGTAAGGGGAGGGTGGTAAGTCACTGCATGCAGAGTCAGAGCTTGTCTTCATTAAAAATGTTGAGATTTTGTTCATTCTGATTTTTTTGCATTGATTTTGATTTTCCGAAACTATTGCATTACATTCTGTTTATCTTCACCACTGAGTTTTTTGGCACTGCCTTAAATTTTGCAGAGAAGTCTGTGGAAGTCAGAGTCATAAAAATCCAGAAGATATATACACCTCTGCTTTCTCGTTGACTTGCTTTGGACTTTTGGCAAAGCTATTTTGCCCTCCCCAAGCCACAGGATGAAAAAGTTCAGCAGTGGGTCACATCCGATTGCAGAGCAAGAAAAAGCCATGTCACCTGGGCCAGGCATGCTTCTGTACCTTTCTCAAGGACTCCTATAAAATGAATTTGTTTCTGTTTTTTAATCACTGGGCCAGGGCACAGAGATCCTGGGCTGCCTGGTTCTGAAATTACTGTTATAGAGACTCCAGCTCCTCAAGGCCTTTGAAAAGGGCCAAATTCTCTAGATGTCTTTGTTCTCCAGAAACTCTGAGCTGGGGCAGATGAGAAAGAAAACAGAACTCCTCGTCTAGTTTGCCTGTTCCCAGAGGCCTGGCGGGAGAGCAAGGATGGAATGGCACCCCAAACGACACCTGCACTCATGGCTTCTCCAAAGTCTGGGGCCATCTGCTCACCACACTCTCCCCACTCTCTGGATTCATTTTCCTTTTAAGTAAAATCAGTTCCTCAATCCACGTGGGGGGAAACACGTGCGTCTATGCGGGTGTGTTTGCCATTTGGAGGAGCTCGTTTTCGGCTGAAACGTGACGGAACGTGAGCGCAGGTCATTTTCTCAGGTTGAACGGAGCCCGTCCCTTTCTTTTGCAGGAAAGCTGAACGGTGGTGGGGGAGCCGTGTGATCTGGAGGTACGAGAAGGGCTCCCCCCTGGACCTGCGGAAAGGCCGCGGATCCCACGCAGGACCCGGGGCAGGAATTGGAAAGCAATGCCGAGCTTCAGCCGCCACCGTGGAGCCTTCTCAAGGAAAGGGCCGTTTGCCTCCCGGCTTCCTTTGTTTTAAATTCTTGTAGGAATAAACCGCACTAGAAATGTCAGCGTCTTTCAGCTGCCTTCAGATTTAGGGCTGAGCTCCGAGCTTCAATATCCCTTTCATCTAGCAGAAATCCAGATTCTCCCTCCGGGGTGGGGTGGGGGCACGACCTTCTCTGACCAAGTTTCTTGCTACAAATCAAACTGCCTCCCAGGCTCGAGCCACTAATCTCTCAACCAGTCGGGATCAGCTGTGCTCCTGGGCCATCTCCATTCCTACGTGCAGTGACGGCGGTGCTGGGGACAGGAAAGGGGGCTTTCCGTCCTCACGGACCCAACAGAAAGGTCACCTTCTGTGAGCCGACCTTGCCTACAAACTGAAAATCGGCCCCAAGGCCCTAGAATGTTAAGGGAGTAGATTGCTATGCAATCTTCCAAGAAATAGACTACTGCAACTCAAAACTGGGATTCAAAAGTGCAACTGATTTCCAAGGAGGAGACGGAAATGGTCAAGGGGGAGGAAAAACATCTCATAACATAGAATAAAACCATGATCAACCAGAACCAAGTTGAACCTAAATTTTCCTCTGTCCACCACGTTTTTTTTAATGTCTTTCTCCAAAGCATATCATGGAATTCTTTCTCTTAAGCCAATTTCCTCAGGATTCCCTGGGGTCATGCCAGCGGTTGGTGAGATTAGAAAGGAGGGTCCCGGGGTCTCCCAGGGTCTCCAGGATACAAATTGCGATGCATTGTGTTTTCTCTGCAGGACTCACCCTGTAAGACCGTAAGGTTTCCAAAGGGGTGTCAAATCATTCAAATCATCCCGAAATGCCAGACCCAGGAGAGGGCGGCCCAGGCCAGCGCCTTCAGAGAACCCAAACATTCCGATGAGGCACCAATTACCTGCCAGGGAAGCAACAGAAAACGAGAAAGGAGGGGCAGGAGGGGAGGGGCCGCATCTCCTGCAGCCTGGAAACAACCTTTGGCCACCTTTGCGTCTTTATCAAGTGGCTTATCAGCAGCAAAGGGATGGGCAGGCACAGCTTTCCCAGGGACTGTGAACCCTACGCCAGTCCAAAGTGACTTGATTACCCACCAAGCCTCAAGTGTCATCAAATATCTGAAGGACGGGAGTGTACCCAAGGATGCAGGCTTGCTCCAGCGGGCTCCAGGAGGCTGAGGGGGGCCAAGGGTTGCATGTTCCAAGGAGACAGACTTGAGGAGCAATGGCAGGAGGGGCTCTCCGGCCGGGAACGCTTGCTGGAGGTTACAGTTATCTCTGGGGTCGTGGTCTTCAAGGAATGAGTGTTTACCAGCACTTCCCCTGTACTTTCTTCTGTGTCATCCTTGTGACAACTTCATTCTCTGGGTTTTACCACTTTCCCCACTTTACAGAAGCGATGATGGAGGCTCAGAGGGGCAGAGAGGGGGCACTGCCTTCAGAGCAGACACAGGACCAGCCCCAGCCTCTGTCCCTCCTCTGGGGAGAAATTCTGTTGGGGTGGCCCGGGGCCGTTTTCCCCCTAAATGCCAGGAGTCTGGACTGGATTCTCCGGAAGCAGGTGGACTGGAGCAGACCCGACTCCTGTCTGTGCCCGGCCTTGATTACCACAGTAAGCAGCAAGAAGACAACACGGGGCTTGGGGAGCCGCAGCCTTGAAGACAGAAAATCTGCCCCCTCCCTCAGCCACACAGCCCTTGGATCCCAGGGTCCTCGACATCTGGGAGCAGACCTTCCAGGCCCCCCTTATGCAAGAGCACATACTGAGCAGGCCCCTCTTGCTGACCAAGGCCACCAAAGGTCTTCAAAAGCTAAAAGAGAGGCCACACGCTCCTCTGTGAGCTGACACTACACATTCCAGCATAAACTGTCAGGCACAGGGCGAACCAAAGATTTGGGCTGTTCCCCCTGTGTTAATTTATTTCTATAAAAAGTCATTCAAAAGGATAAACATGTTACTACCTGGAATTCTATACATGACCCATCACCACCCAAAAGAACGAAACCACCCTGAGTCAGCTGCAGACGGGCACCTTGTCTTCCACCCACCGAGTTGCCGGAGCCCAGCCCGGTGCCGGCTCAGAGGAGGCACTCAGTGAAAGTGTGTTGAATGAATGAATGCAGGAGTCACCTAAGATAGCAGAGAAGAGGAGACTGATCTCAGAAAACGTACAGCAGAGGGGCTGACACTGCAGGTTTCAGGGCCAGACTGCCAGGACGGGAGAGCCAGCTCCCCACCTACAAGCTCCATAAACTTGAGCAGGTGCCTCCACCTCCCTGGGCTCTGCTTCCACCTGTAAAATATAGAACAGTCCCCAAGAAACGGGGCTGTCGGACAAAACACACTGTTGGCATGGACTAGCATCACCGCGACCTACGTCACCATCACCAACATTAGCATCGTCATTCATGAACACTCTGTCCCCCTGTCCTCAAGAGCCATGCGTCCAAGGATGGTACCTCCAGCCCTGGCTCACCGGTCAGGGAGACTCTTACTGGGGTCCCTGAAATCACATGGTGGGTGCCCCACTTGCCCCATGTGACCGGGAGGCAACCACACCACTGGGATGTTTTGAAATTCAGAACCTCCCTTCCTTTTCTTGAAGATGTGCTAAAATGCCTCTCTTGAACAACACAAAAGGCAAAGCCAGAATCTGCTGTCATACTGCCTTTTGGCAGTGGAATTCTTTAAAATAAAAGTTTAAATGTTTTGTTAATCATTATTATTATTTTGACTACTTTCTTCTTTGGGGACAAAAGAACGCAAAACAAATGTCATTCTTGCTGGATGAAGTCAGTGTGGCATGCACCGGGGACCTGGCCGTCACGCCCGCCATCTTGGTAGGGGCAGCCAGGCCCTTGGGGCTCGGGGACAACTGCAGGCCAGCGTCTTGGAGGCGCTCTGAGCGCTTCGTTTTACAAAGGGGGTGCAGAGAGGTGATGGCACACCTCCGGCTCATGAGAAGTCTTAGGGCTACAAGGTAACTGCTGAGCTCCCAGGCTCTGGCATCAACCTCCATCAGTGGGAGAGTGTAGATTCCAGATTTCTCCCCCACAACCAGGATTTCAAACACTGCTCCACTCTTTTCATAAACGCATTCCTACTTGTCAGCCCATGCGTCTGTGTTTTGTTTGGAAAACACGGTCGCCATCACAGCAACACGATGCCTCCCCAGGCTCTCTGCTGGGCATCCTGTGGTTAAATTGACCATTTGAAGAACTGACTTTTGCTCTTGTGCCAGGTGTACGCTGGAGGGCTCAGAAGGGCTGGCCCGCCGGGGGATACAGTTAGAGCCCATATCCCCAAAGACCTCTTCAAACACGCAGGATTTTTTTAAGTACCCTCACAGAAAGTAGCCCCAAAGGGTACAAGTACAAAAACAAGAGAACTTCTTGTTTACTCCCTCTCCTCTCCCTTGCTGTCTTGTTTCTGGCAAATTTTTCACGACCATAAGATGGGATGTGTTTTTCTCTGATCTGGGGTTTTGTTTTTGTTTTTGTTGGCAGTAGTGGGCTTTTTGGGGGATGTTGGAGGGTTGGTGCAGCCCAACATGGCCCAGAGAAATCTCATGAAAATCACAGTATCGCATCAATTATTTGTGACTTCAGTCACCTCTGTAGAGGCAGGAAGTGTGGCTTCCAGGGGACATTTGGAGGATGCAGTGAAAGTTATGGGCAAAATCCCCCATAAAGGTACACGGTCCCACCCACGCCTGCGGAAGCACCAACACGTCCTGAGAGAAGCAGCCCCGGATGTGGGAGAAGATTCGCAGCCTGGAACCGCAACAGCCCAGGAGAGGAAGGGTGACCAGGCAGCAGGACTTACCCGAAATTCAACGAGCAGGACTCATTGGGTGTCCACTGCCTACTGGGTGCTGGCAGACAGGGGTGTCCAAGCTAGGGTCGGAGAGGACCGAGCACATGGGAGAATGTGGGAGAACTGGAAAGCTCGGATCTTGTATCCATAGCCAGAAGATAACTCAGAGAATAACTAGTGTCTTGAGTCTTGATGCAAAACGGGTGTTGAGTGGGACCCAATAGTGCTCTTGCCACACTTAAGGTCCTGCAATCTAGCCCGATGGTGTCAGCTCTCATAGGACCCCTCAAACCTGCAAATGTCCTTCAAAGATAAAGGAGGGTTCTTGATTCTCCATGCAATGGAGTGGTCCATGGGGTGAAGGACATCAAGAGCCAAATCCCACCTGAAGTCCAAGACCCTCATTTTGGGCATGGAGGATCCTGGCTCCGCTGGGTTCTCAGAGCAGCCCAGCAGGGATGAGAAGCGAATGGCACCATGGAGTAGTTTCAAAATAGAGAGCAGAAGGTCTGCCAAAGAAGTGGGAGCAGCTGCTGAGAGAGAGGTGGAGACACTCAAGAGGGAGGCTGCAGCTGAGGGAAAGACCTCACCACACCCTTCCTTTGTCCCTTTAGCTGAATTCAGTAACTTTCCAGATTCCTCCTTTTCTCCAGTGGCTCACAGCCCTTGTCCCTTGACCCACTTTCTTAAATTGCAATTTAGTGCAAGATATTTTAAAGGTTGCAAATGGATATATCTGCTTATCAATAGAGTGTCAAAAAGGAAGGAAGAAAAGAAGGAGGGGAAGATTGGAAAGAGAAAGGAAGGGAGAGAAGGAGAAAGAAAGAAAGATAATTCAGAAAAAAACTTCCTTCCAAAAACTACTTAGCTTATCTAATCTCAAGACGTTCAACTCTGGCAATTGTCATTTTCGTTTCTTGAGTAGTGCTCAGGACTCACAAACACCATATTTAATCCTCTCTTTGTGTTTAAAATTAATCAAGGTGGAAGAAAAGGGGAAGAAGTAAATCAAACTTTGGGGGGGGGAGTTATCAAGTTGGCTGTCCTGGATAAAGTCAAAACTCCACACCTTCACCTCAGACCACAAAAGACAAGTCAAAATTATGCAGCAGGACTTCAAACAGATGGCAGGTGTTTTCCAGCCTCTCAGCCTTGTTTCAAGTAATTGCTTCCTCCCCAGCCAATGCTTAGAGGCTTGGGGGACTGGCGAAGAACTGGGGTGGCCTCCAAATCCTCCCCTTCCTCCCACCCTCTGTTCTCTGCCCTAATTCGGTTGGCTTTCTTCTTTCTCCTTCTAGATCCAAAGGCTGGGATCCTAGCCAAGGCAAGGGCTCGGCCCAATGTTGACGGCCCAATGTAATAAACTCTTGAGACCAACCCAGTGGAACCAGAGGAGAAGAGGGAGAGCAGAGAGAAAAGACAAGTGTCAGGGTGATGGGGGCTAGAATAAAAGGTGACCCTGATGACTGTCCGAGAATAGAAGGCAATCGTTGATTGTCCCCCCCACCACCACCACCACACATACCACGTTATCCCACACGCGGAACCATAAAAGGAAGAAATCAGGGAGGGCCGGTCCGGCTGCTGTGGCCGTCCGGAGGGGACCCAATCAGGCACAGCCCAGGCAGGCTCCTTCTGCTACGGGGATCGGCTGCCTAATTGTGGGGCCCAGGGAAAATGCAAGTCCAGAGTCCCTGGTTCAGAAAGGATTAAGCCTTTCCAGACAGCTACGAGGGATCATTATATCACATCCCGGCCCTTCCGTGCAGGGGCCCTGGCCACCGCCAGCCCTGGCCACCTACCCTAGCATAATGGGGTGACTTTCCAGGCATTTCCCGATGTGCACAGGAATTGTCGCCTGGTTTGAAAGACCTTCAATCCCTCCTTTTCATTTCATTCTTGAGGTGTCCACGAAACAAGATGGGCAACCGAACCCCATCAGCACTCCCTCCCAGAGTGCTCAGAGGCTAACGAGCCTGAGGCTGCAGGGGACCACGGGCACAGAGCCCAGGGCCGCCCTTCGGGCAAGGGTCCGCACCCACAACCCGCTCCAGCTCCCCTCTAAGAGCCTGAGGGACACCGAGTGTGCCAAGCCTCTGGGTGGGATCAGAAGGCACAGATGTCTGGTCCAGGAGACGGTGACCCGAGCGAGGGGAAGTCCCCTTTACTGTGGGCAAGATGGGGTCTCTGCGGGGGGGGGCTCCTGCACACCCGGTAAGTGCGTGGGGGGAGCTGTCAAGTGTTCCCGTGGCAGAGAGCCACGCCCGGGGAAGGGGGCTGACTTCAGAGCAGGGCAGACCCCAAGACTAACTCAAGAGGGTGACGTCTGGGACCTCCAGCAAGGAACTCCCCAACAGCTGGAGGGGAAGGGGAGACCCCAGCCGGCTGGTGGCAGGACTCGGCCCTGCCTTCCCACCCTGAAAGGCCCTGGGGACCACCGGAGCCTGGCCCAGGTGGAATTTCATTCCTGCCTAGCCCACCCCTGCACTCTAGAGGGCAAGCTGCTTTCAAAGAATTTTAAACTCCTTGGAGCCTTGCAGGGCTGGGAGGAGGGACGGGCTCCGAGGGGCTTCTCGGGTGTCTAATCCCTCTCACCAGCTCATTTCACTCGGGGGCGGGGCTCCCCCTTCTCCGGATCTGAAAGTCGGGTATTGAGTTTCTCCTGGGATGGGGGTCACACCCCGGCTGGCAGGCTGGACCTGCGCTGGCGGCCACCCCGGGAAGGACACAGGCTGTTCCGGGACAGGCTCTGGGGTGGCAAGTGGTTCTCCCGGAGTGTGAGGATGTGGGCCTCCCCCAGCCCAAGCCCTGCATTCCCACCCACCCCCAGGGTCCACTTACTCGGGGGTGTTGATCCAGATGATGTCCAGGTGGCAGTAGTAGACGCACTCCTTGTCCTTGTAGGTGAAGCACGTGCAACGCCTGGCACGGTGGTGGGCAGGGCCCTTCTCAGCTGTCTGCTCCCCAGACTGACCTGTTCCCTGTCCCTGCCCAAGGCTTCCGGGGCCCGGACCCTGCACCATGGTGGCCGCTGTCTCCTCCCCGCCCCCCTCAGAGCTGGTTGCAGTGGGGCTCCAGGACACAGCGCTCCCACCGGCATCCCCAGACTGGGGGCGAGGCCCGGATCCTGCAGGAGGCAGATTGAGGGGCTCCTGAGCATGCCAGCCAACCCCCACCTCCCCAAAAACCTCCACAGTGGGGGACTGGGGGACTAAACTTTCTGAGAAGTTTGCAAGCTCGTTGCACTTTCCATAAAGTATCCAAGCTATGTGCAGTTTCTGAAAACTTGCAAGCTGTTTTCACTCTGAAAAGTTTGCAAGCTCCTTTCACATTTTGGAATACTTTGCAAGCGTTTTGCACAAACTCTCCGAAGAGTTTGCAAACTTTCTGAAGAGTTTGCAAACTTTCTGAAGAGTTCCTAGCTTCAGGATACATTGACCAAGTCGGCCGGGGGTCTCCAGCCGGCGCGAGGGGCTGCAACCTCCTGATCCCGCCCGTAGCCCCTGCGCTCTGCTCCTGCCCCCCAACCCCACCCCAGCCGGCCCCAAGCGCCTGCAGAGGTGCCGTGCTCAGGCAAGCGGTTGCTTCCCGAAATGCACCCCCTTCTCCGCGCTCACCCGAGCACCCCGAGGCTGGGCGCGCCCCCAGCCCCGGGGTCCTTTTGTGTGCGCTCGCGCCAGGGCGAGGCGCGCCCCCCGCCCTCTTACCTGCGGCGGAGGTCACCGAGAGCCCGAAAAGGAGCCACAGCCCCAGCTCCATGAACCCCGATCGGGTGCGGGAGCACCGGGCCAGAAGGACGGGCGCCTGGGGCCGCGGGGCACGGCTGGCCTCGCCCTGCAGCCGTGGGGTCCGCAGCCGCCGCTCGCTGCGTCCCGGCTCCGGCTGCCCAGCCCCGCGCAGGGCCGGCCGTTGTGGGCTCCGGCTTTTCTGGCTCCCGCGCCACCCCCCTCGCCTCCCCGCCCCCCGGAGGGGCTGGAGCTGCCGCGCAGGGCCTTTGAACCCGGGGCGCACCGGGGGTCGCCTCCCAGGCGCGGGGGCAGCCAGCCGGGAGCCCGGGACCGGCGAGGCACAGGGGACAGCCAGGGGCGGGGGCGGCCCGGGCCGGGGAGGGTGGGGGCCGGGACAGCTGCCGGAAGGCCACTCGCGGCCGCACACCCACACCTCTCGCCAAAGGAGCAGGCCCCCCACCCTTGGAGCAATAAGAGATGATAAAACGCTTCCCGGGTGGTACCTTTGATCTGAGCCTAAGGGAGAAAACATTCCTCAGCGCTCACCTAATGGCACCGTACCCTGCTTGCCAGGACTGGGTGGACTTTACACTCGTGACTCACGGGTGGCCGTGGCCATCCTCTCCCTCTCCCCAGGAGCAGAGTCAAGAAAGAAACCAGGGCTAGCAGTCCTGGGGTGCCGTGGACCCCATCACCAGCCAGGCCTGCGGTAGGGGTCAGGTTGGTCTCCCCGAGGGTAAGTCCAGTCACTCAGCAGCCTCCTGGCAGCCCCCGGTCTCCTTCCTAGTTTTTGCAAAGTCCGGCTCATGGAAGGCGCTCTCCTGGCTCTCCTGAGACCCTTGGCTTCCGCCCTACACACTTCAGGAGAGGGTTGGTTGGTTTTGTCCTTTCCCGTGTCACAGGAGCTGAGTGCTATGCCCTGGCACGTGAGGATCCATGAGAGAGATTTGTGGACTAATGACTGACTGACTGACTCAATGAATGAATGACTGCTTCCCAGGGTGAGGCCATGGCCCCCCAACCTCTGAGGACACCAAGACACCAGTGCAGACCCTCCCACGTGAGAGGGAAGGTCGAGGATGGATAGAGAGAGGCAGCACCCGAAAAGGCAACAGGGAGTCCCTCACAGCTGCTGTCGCCCATCAACTTGGATTCCAAGTTCAGACTTGGCCTTCCCTGGAACCCCAGGCATGGCCGAGAGTCACACGGGCCACGTGTTTGAGTCCCTGGAGTTGCTCCTTCTCATTCCTCAAAGTCCTTGTGGTAGATTTAAAACAGGTCCACAAATTCCCTGGCCCTCCTCCCCTAAAAGGCAGAGTCGAAGACCTGTCCCACCTCCGCTGGCCTTAACACCCGACTCAAAGGAGAGAAGGCAGCAGAAGTGACGCTGAGTGACTTCTGAGGTGAGTCCTCCAAGGTGCTGCAGCTTTTACCTGGCTCTGCCTCAGGACACCGTCCTTGGAACCCGGCCGCCAGGCTGCGAGAAGGCTGGATGAGCCCACGTGGAGAGCACACCTGAGAAGACCCCAGCCACGAGGCTGCACCTGCCATCCGGTGATCGGGGGTCCTCACGCCCTCCCCCTGAGCATCAGCTGGCTCTCTGCTCCGCCCGGTGTGAATTCCCAGCCCGGACTCCACGAGCAGTCACTGGCTGTTTCACACCGTGATGCTGGGTGATTGGTTCCGGAGCGGCAGGGACCAGCAGAGCACCCAGCCCCCAGCATGGAGGCTGGTGCCTCCGTTTCTCCATCACCCCGACCCCCTTCCAACCTGCTCAACCCAGAGTTCAAGTCAAGGAGCAGAACGGAGCGGCAGTGAAGCGTGCTATCTTCTAGGGTCATCTGCCACTTTTCGTGCCCCAAGGCTTGAAAGTCTGAAAAACCCTGAGCTAGAAGTGCCTTCTGTCCCTGCTGGGCTAGAATTTGGACCACTTCATTATCTCTTTCCTAGGAATAAAAATATGCATCACCCATAAAATTTTAAAAATTCTTGCACTGGGGTGGGGGGTGATTGGCAAAACAGAAAATTTAGTAATCAGCTAAAAGGAGTGAGGGAATGGGAGCAGTCTCCTGGTTTGTTCAGACACAGGAGATGTCAGAGCATCTTGGAGCCTCTCCCTGGCTCTCCTGCCTTTCGTACTTGGAGCTGAGAGCTGCTTCACTGGGACTAAACTCAGCACCGCCTGGCTGAGCCTGTCAGGCCCCCACAGGTGCTGGGGTGGGGGTGGGGTTCAGATGGAGCCGGCCCCTGCCCTCCGGGTCTTCTTATCTGGTTGAGACACGGAGGTTCTGGAGGTTCCGGGATAAAGAACCAAGGGAACAACAGGGTGAGAGGAGGAGAGAGTGGCTTCCTGAGTGATCAGAGCCAGCAGAATTCCACTGGTCCCTAAAGCCATCTGGGCACCCAGATTTTAGGGGCTTCTAGCTGCGTCGTTCACCCATATTGACTTGCAGGTGGAAAACACTTCCCTTTTCTACTCCTCCTCGACCCTCTGATATGCCTGGAGAGGGTCCCAGTGGGGTGTGCCCTTACCAACCAGAACATTCTCTAGTGTCCCCTTTTGTACCAAAGTAGAGCAGGCCACAGGCTCAGAGGCTGTGGCAGGCCACAGAACCTAGGAGGAATTTTCTAGCGTTGCTTTGTTTTCATCTCATTTAATTTTGTATTTATCTTATTTATGGCAAGTGGGAACTGATTTCCTGGGTATGGTAGTGACATAAAGTTCTTTTCTGAATTAATTTACTGAATCAAAAAAGGAAGCCAAGTTAAGCAGGGAAATGAAATCATTAAGTGTAGAGGTAGTTTGGAGATTTGGCACAATCACCAAGCTGGTTTGCCAGTGACTTAAGTTTGGAAAGCAGGGGTGTGGGTGGGCCGGGAGATGGAGGGGAGAGGAGGGGGTCAGGAAGAGGAAGAGAAGGTACACATTCCCATTGCCAAGTCCCCACAACAGGAGGCAGAGGCCACCTCCAGGCAACTGACCTTGCACTGGGAAGGGGAACCTCTTGATTCTTGAAAATTGCTTTTTGAAAGAATCTGCAGAAATTAACAAAACACATACCATATATTCTGGCAAATTGAAGGTATAGATGGAACTCTGAAAATCCAAATCAATGGTCCATTTCTGATGAGACTTTTCCTGTTGGGGGAAAAGGTCCAAAGGCTACAAGAGAACATTCCTCTCTGCATTACTGGGTGCACCTTGGAGAATCCAAGGGCTCAACCCTGTCCTGGGGTAGTTTGATCCACCTTGGCCGGCTGGGATGTGGGGAGGAAGGAGGGCTTGGGAAAAGTCAGGAGTGAGCTGAAAATCAATGACCCATCAGCTCCCTCCTTCTGGCTCTGTTGGATTATTCTGCTGTCCCCTTAATGCTGCATTTATTGAATCGCTGACTATGAGTTGGAAGACCACTGTGGTGGGCACAGGTTATTTTGCCCCCCAGCATCTGTTCCCAGCCTCATGGTTCTAGCCAAGACGTTCTCCTCTGAGTGCCCACTCACCATCCACGTGGTCCCAGTGGGGCCCAACGTAGGCTGGGACCAACCTCCGGCCAGTTGATACAGTCCAACCTCCCAGCCACCTGATGGACTAGAGTCACTCTCAGGACCTTTGAGAGAACGAAGCTTCTGTTCAGTGGAATTGCCAAGACAGGAGGGCACACGCGGGGAGTTACTGCAGGCACCTCACTCCCTGGGATGGACCCAACATAGTGGGAAGTGCAGTCGGGAGACGGAGAGACTGGGCTGGAGGCCTGGTGCTCCCTTAACTCCCCGAATCCAGCCAGGCCTGAAATCCACACCATCCCTGGACTTCCTCACTTGTAACAACTTGTAATTCCTTTTATTTTTCAAGCTGCTTGGAGATGGGATTCTGTCCCTTGTAACTGAAAAAGTCCTGGCTGAAACGCTAACAGTCCTCGGAGGCTCCTCGTGTCTACAGGGAACATGCAGTTCACAGGAGTAGGGGGCAAGCTGGTGTTGGGGATTTAATCATGCTGTTGCCCTCAGGGCAGCTCAACAAATTCCTACTCTCATTGTCCCCATTTTACAGATGGAAAAACTGATGCACAGAAAGTGTAAAGGGAACTGCCTAAGGTCACACAGCTGTGACGTGGCGAGTCAGCCTTCAGATCCACTTCTCTCTGATTCCGAGGCCAGAACCCTTTACTATTAGGCGATGCTGCCTCTCGAACCCACACCCCGGGTTTCTAACTGTCCTTGTTTCTTCTGTGTACCATGGGGCCGAGTCCTTGTCTCTCCAGCTGCCTCGTTCCCTTATTCCCACAGTCCCTGCTGAACGGCCACAGGGAGGGGTGCCCTCGGCGGAGTTCTCCTCTGAAGTCCAAAAGCGTTCCTTGACCTTCCTTCACGGTCTTTGCTGTCCAGTGTGCCCCCAAGAGAACAGATGGATCTGGAGCCTCCTGGGCCTCGGCCGAGGGCACGGCCTTGTCGTTCTGTTTATTTTTCATCAACTTTTTCCACGGCGCAGATGTGCGGCTGTGACTTTGAGCATGCACCTCTCACATCCTCCTTCAAAACCCCGCCGTTGAGAATTCGGCAGCTTATCTCAGATAAGCATCCCCTCAAGTTGCCCCTCTGTTGTTCTTTATGACTCTTTTGAAGATTGTTTTCCCTTAAATTCAGGGGATTTAAGTGAGAGTAACATAATACATTATGTAGTTTTCTGTTATCGCAGAGTGTCTGCCTCCAGCGCCCCCAATCGGGACACTCCGAACTTGCTCGGAGACCAGATAACTAAGTGCTTTCCTGTGCTGTCCACATATTAGCTGCGGGTCCCTGCACCATCTTGGGGCTCATTCCAAGACACACTGGAGGGACGGCCGTTATCCCACTTCCTTGGTTTAAAAATGACATTAATTGTACATAAAGTTCCCAGTGAAAGGAAATTGTCACAATGCATCCTTAACTTCAGCCCTGTCTTAAAGGCTAAAAGAAATAGGCCAATACCCAGAAGAATCTGGAAGCAAGCCCAACCACTCACCGTTCAAGAGAGCCCAGAGGTGATTTCCCACGGCCTCCGCTGTGGGCGTCTGCGGTTGTACCGGCCTGGCATCCCATCCCCCAGTTCTGCCCCGGGGGAGCACCGCTGCCCACCCTGGGTTGGCCTTCAGGCCAGGCCCGCAACTTGGTGCTGACCATCAGGCATCGCATCACCTCTGTGATCAGCAGAAAAATGGCCCCCTCAAAGATGTCCACACCCCAGCCCTCAGGACCTGTGAACACGTCAGGTTGCGTGGCAAAAGGGCTTTGCAGATGGGAGTAACGTGAGGGTCTGGATGGGAGACCATCCTGGGTTATCTGGGTGGGGCTGGTGTAATCACAAGGGTGCTAGTAAGAGGGAGGCAGGAGGTTCAGGGTCAGAGAACCAGAGGCTGGAGTCATGCAAAGATGGGGTCATGAGCCAAGGAACACAGGTGATGTCTAGAATCTGGAAAAGGCAAGAAATACATGCTCTCCCCTAGAGCCTCCAGAAGGAATGGAGCTCTGCCAACTCATTTTAGACTGTCATCACTGGAACCGTTAGATAATAAGTGTATGTGGTTTTATGCCACTAAGTTTGTGGTAATTTGTTGTTGTTGCAGAAGCCCCAGGAAAGGAATCCAGCGTTGAGCACACTGACTGATTCTCAGGCAGGCCCATCAGAGCCAAAGGGGTTAGTCCTGGTTGAATGTAAGACTCGTGTTTTTCCATGGAGGTGCTGACAGGATCACAGAGCAGCTGAAGTTGCTGGCAGCCCTCTTGTCACCATGAGGGGAAAGGGCTCTGCAGGAATGGAGCTAGCACCGAGGAAGCAGGATCTGGGAGCAGAGAAATGATACAAAGTCTTGAGCCCCTGGACCCACCTCTGGACTTCTTACTGACAGAAGCCAATAGCTACCCATCTTTGCTTAAGCCAGTTCAAATCGGGTTTCCATCACCTGCAGTCAAAAGTATCCAGACTTCTTTTATCCCACCTTACTGTGGCACCGGAGTAGGTTGCCAAGAAACCCAGTGCTGGGTGAGCAGTGGGCGCGAGTCGGCAGTAGATGGAGATGGTGCTGGCTGTCTCGGCAACGGGGGTTCACACTGGTTGACTTCGGGGTGAGCACTATTACAAAAACAAGTATTTAAGACTTTTCTATAGAGTTTGAGTTTCCACGCTTCTCCCAGGCAAGACACGAGTTCTCGTGCAAAGACCGTCTCTTGTGGCAGCAGAAGCCACGCAGCGCTCTCCAAATCCCAAAGGAGTGTGTTATGCAACCATGAAGGGCAATGCTGGCCATCTCCATGGATGGGCCATCTCCTGAGGGAAGGGACACAGAAGTCCCATCTTTCAACAGTGTCAGCCCTTGGGGTAAAGTCTGAGGGGAAGCAGACTTGTTTGCAGAATCTCCATTCCACATTCCAGTACCTTCTGTCCTGCAGCAATGCCTCCAACTCTTACCTTTCCCCACCCCTCCTAGAACCCCCAGCCACCACACTCACACACTCACACTCTTCTCAGCTTATCTCAAATGACACATGTGGGTTTTAACCGGCACCTTCAATGCCTCAACGAAAGGTGGGAATTTCAGGCATCCTGGCAGGCTAGTGGGAGAGAGACCTTCGAGCAAGTTAGGTCAACAGGCTGCAAACACGCCTGCCTCAAGTAGCCTTGTCTTTTATCAGAGGAATTTTTCGTAGACGGTGTCTTTCTAAAGCTCATATAGTAGTGAGGTCCTACGTCCACCAAACTCGACCAATTACTTATTTGGGAGATTTGATTCCAGCAGCCATCAAATACCTGGTCCGTTTGCAGAGTGAAAGAATTAGAACAGCATTCCTCCATTCTCTTCACCTCATTGCATGGAATCCTGCTTGCGGCTACTTTGAAATCAGCTCAAAGGCTACCCCTTCCAGAAAGTTCTACCTGGTTATGTAAAAGGTATGCTTTGTGATTCTCTTACAGCAGCTAAAACATTTAGACTTGCAGTAAAGCACAATGGGCCTTGAAATCAAATTAAAATCCTGATCCTGACCCCCCACCCCCCACCCTTCAGAGAGGCCACCTCTTGGAGCCTCAGTTTCCTCTGCTGTGAAATGGAGGTAATGGTAATACCTACCTAGTAGCATTGTTGTGAGGATTAAATGAGCAACTGCAGGTAAAGTGCCAAATATGGGGCCTGGCAGAGAATAAATGAGCATTTAATGAATTCTTTCCAGCTGTGGTCATCGTTGGAATAATTTTAGTTGTGCAAATCTTTCTCTTTCACTAGACTGAAGTCCCTTGAGGGTGGTGTGTCATTATCTAGTGCCACAATAATGTGCATAACAATCATTCCCCAAGCCCTAAGGATGGTTGACAAAGCATTTGCTGATGAAGCAGCTCTGTGGCCTTGGCTGGGCACACTCCCATACCCAGGGCCTGCTGGCTGCCGGGGATACAATTTGGCCTTGGTGGGGATGAGAGAAATGGTTCAGCCCCACTACACGTGGCAGTGGAAGGGGCTCCAGAGACAGAAAACCCAACACACACACTCTTTTCAATCCCCTGTTGGTGCCATGTCTGTGAACATCCTCTTGGCCAAAGCAAGCCCTGTGGCCAAGCCTCTATGACTCAAGGACTCTTCAGGGTGACATGGCCAAGGGTGTGTGAGGGAGGGGTGAGGAGTTGGGGCTATTTGTAACCAACCACAGGCAGGAACTCAGATCCTCCAACATGCCTGAAATGTGCCTTGGTGCCTTGAGTTATATTTGCAAAGGTGAGTTGAGTGGAAGATAAATTGCCAACATTAAACATCATCAATAGACATCAGAATTGGTGATTAGAAATAGAGGAATTTATAGAGTGCAGGTGATTGGTTGTTGGGTTGTGTGGTTTTCTTTTTCTCAACAACTGGCTATATTTCCTTACATGGAAATAGTTAAACTTTTATTTCAAGGGTCAGACAAGAAAGATATGACGTTTGCCTAAATTTCCTAATTTCCTGGTCCACCACCACGTTTTCTCCTCCTCCAGGTCTCCCTGATACCTGGGGAACAGATCACCCTTGGAAGTTAAGTAAGGGCATGAAGGGTGAGAGGGAAGTGGAAGCAGATGGGGTAAAGGAGGAAGATTGTTGGGTTACGGAGAGACACAGAACCGAGTGCTGAGTGGGCAGCCCCATCCGGACGTCCCGGAAGTTAGACTTGGGAAAGGATACCCCAGAACATCTCAAATAACAGCCCAGGTGCATTTTCTTATGAAAGAAATTTCACAATCAAGTTTTTAATGGTCTCCACATTTTCTCGTGTAAAAACAATTTCCTTCTAAAAGACAAGAGAACCCTTCTCAGCAGGATGCAAGTTAAACAAAAGAGTAATGCAGTTGAGTCTGGAAGTCATAACTCAAGTTCAGAAACCCAGAGAGGGCAAGACTTTGACCTACCACCTTCTCCAAGACGTAGCGCTCTAGAACAGAGCAAAACCTCCCACCTGAACCTTTGATGGGTTAGGGGAGGAAATGGAATAGTTTGGCTTTTTTTTTTTTTTTAACTTTTAGGATTAAACTCTTTGTTTACAGAAATGTCAACTGGCATCACAGTGAAGACACAATTAAAAGGGGTCTAAATGTATTCCTTTATTCATTCAACAGCTGCTTACTAAACCTCCACTGGGAGCCAGACGCTGTTCCAGGCCCTGAGATCACGACCAGACAAGGTGGACGGACATCCTTTTCTCAGGATGCGTCCATGCCATTGGCAAGAAAGCCAGTGAGCCTTAAAACAAATTAATTAATGTGATTTGGGATCAGGATAAGTGCTGTGAAGAAAAACACATCTACAGAAGGGGCAGAGAAGGGCAAGTGGAATGAGTTCTCTGAGAACCTGCTATTTGAGCAGAAACCCAAAATAGGGACGGAGAAAGCCAAGCCATGAGAAACACAGGGAGCCTTCCGGGCAGAGGGTGCTGCCCGTGGGCATGACGTCGGCACGTTCCTGGTCAGTCTCTGCTACTCCTCCTTCAGCTCCCAGATCGAGGCCAGTTCCTTGGGGAAAGTCCCCTGACCTCTCAGGCTAGTGGGGTCCCTGCCATTGAGGCTCCAAGGAAGAGCCGGGACTTTTCCTGTATGGTGGCCTTCCGAGCTGTGGTGAGATGCCCATTTCTGTGATGACGTGGTGAGTGCCTGTCACCCACCCGACATAGACGTACCCCCTGTTTACCGCTGGGTCCCCAGTACTGAAGCCAGGGCGTGGCACTCAGCAGGTGCTCTGTTGTTCCTTTAATCATCAACGACCCTGCCAGGTGGGTGCTGCCAGTATTCCCATTTCACAGATGAGGAGACTGAGACTCAGAGAGGGGAAGGGGCTTGGCCAAGGCCCACTAGGTCCATTTGACTCCAATGCCCAACCAGCGTATCCCGTCCTCTGGCTGTGTGATAAGTCAGGGAAGGGCAGGTCACCCCGTCAGAGCCAGGGCCACATAGGGCAATGCTTGCTGGACCGCTGGGACAGGGAGGCCATATTTCCCCTTGAAGAGCCAGAGGCCAAGGTGACACCATGGCAGACAGATGGAGAGGCTGAAAGAACGCAGTTGGTGAGGATATTGTCTGAGGCACCGGGTCAACCTCATCTGAGCCAGCCGTGCATCTGGACCACAAAGTCTTCATTTTCTAAGGCGGTTTGAATCTGGGCCCTTTGCTTGTAATATAAATATTTTCTAACTGGTGAAATGTGTTGGCAGTGACCATTGTCACCTCTCCTGGGTTGTTACTTGTACAGAGAAACGAAGACCCACAGTAGGTTAGACGAGATAAGTGCTTATTCTACCAGAGGTGGATACTCTTTGAGCTTTCTAGAAGGGTTACCCCTGATTCCATCCACTCCCCGTGTCCGTGGTCAGGGCAGGAGAGGGCCGTGACCACCAGCCCCACCCAGCCCAGCAGGACCGAGGGGCCTGGAGAAACTTGGGATGAGAAGATTCTGAGCCTTGTTTGCTTTTTCCTCAATATTGTGAATAAATGATTAATTTATGCCAAATTCTAAAGTGGAGGTGCAATCACATGAGAGCCCTCAAGCTTGAGCGAGACAAACCCATCAGTCACCGCAGCTCACGAGCTTTGTGCTGGGTGCCCTGGGGCACGCAGACCTGCGACATGCTCTTCCACTCTAAAGGCCTGTGATTTGCCAGGAGATGAAAGGGAAAGGCAGGGAATTGTTAGCAAGCAATGCAAGGCAGCCTGCAGTCAGAGCTAAGTGGTGTCCTACAGTCTGGGAGGGTGACGGGCAGTTCTCCCCAGCCTCCGTGGGCCCCGCAGCAGAGAAATGTTCTGCAGACCAACGCCATGATTTTTGCTGTAGCTGGATGTTCCCTGAACCATTACTCACATAATTTTCCCCTTTAACTCGATAACTACTTTTTTCCTTAAATTTTTTTGCTTTCGCAAGAAACAGCATCAGTTACATAAATGGAAAGCAGCCTCACATGCAATAAACAATAAAAAGGAAGAATAAAATTAAATATAATAGAAGCCCCAACATCATCATCAAACATCTAACCAGATATTACTGCTGCCAAAGGCCCTGGGCTCCTGGCTGGCTCTCTCCTAATGAAGAAGGGAGGTGAGCAAGAGGTAGGGAGGTGTTAAAGATGGACTGTCCTGGGAGGCCATCAGAAAGGAAGCAGAATTGAAAAAGAGTAGCCTCATCGTCCTGATTCATTGCCAAGGTCAGGTTCAAGCCCCATATAGAATGATCTCATGCACCCCATTTTGGGCAGGACTGCAAGGCAGCCATGGGCAGAGGCCGTGGGACCCCCAAGCTTGCCTTCTGATGCTACCCCATCCTCCTGGCCATGAGCACATTGCTGAGCTCCCAAGCTGCAAGTTTCCCCCTTGGAAAGATGGTTCCTAGCCAGTTTCTGGCGTGGTTGGGAGGGTTTTAAGTGAGACAGCGTATGCCCAAGGACGCACATCAGAATGGCTGGGTAAATAGAAGCTGTTGTTATTTTTGGTACAGCAAATGGTGACAATGATGCTATTTGGAGACCCACGGCCTCACCTCACTGGCTCAGTGCCCCTGCCCTCATTCAGCGTTGTTTATCCGGCAAATATTCAAGAGGGCCTTCTTGCTATCAGACACTGTTCCTTCTCTCCAGGAGTTTATACTTCAGTGGGGGCAACAACATTCACCAACAAAAGTAAGAAAACAGCTATGGCAGTGGCTCTAAGGATAAGTCCAAGGTGTGGGAACAAGGCAATCCAACCCTGTGTGGGAAGTCTCAGAAGGACCCCATGGGCAAAGCACCCTGGTGCCGAGATCTGAAGGAGGGAGCACAAGGTCAGCTTGGGTGGAGGGAGCATCCCTGTGAGCAGGTGAGCAGGCCTGGGACGGCCAGGGGAGCAGCTCCCAGCCCCTGGCCCGTCAGGCTGGGAGATAGATGTCAAGTTTGGTCCTGGGGACTTCAGCCCACCCAGTTCCCTCGTCCCCTCAGTCTCTGGCTGGCGTGGGCGTGACCAGTTGGACCCGCACCCTGGGTGAGCCCAGACCTTGCCCTGGTGAAGGGCTGCCACACCCCTCCGTTCCCGATGCCCACTGAGCCTTCTTCTTCCAGCAAGAGCTCCTTGCTCTGGCACAACAGAGCCTGAAGCCAGGGGCTCCCCGAGGCCAGTTCAAAAGCAATCCTTTTGCAAAGTGTAGGAACTGCTTATAAAGTTAAAAACTTTGCTGTATCATTTCTGCTTCAAGGAGACCCAGTAACCCTCAGGAGACAATTCCAGAAGACGATCCATCTCAAAATCAAGACTTCAACCCTGGTTCCCAAAAGCATCTTAGGAGCAGCTTTCCCCTCAGAGAGGCCGACTGTGATGCGAGCCCGAGGGGGGCAGTTCACCCTCCACATGGCCAGGTCTGCAACACAGAAGGGGGATTTCTGCCAAGCTGTGTACAAATCATAATTTTATTACTTTTAATCAAAAGCCATCCTTTATTGAGTCTCTGCCATGTGCCAGGTGCTATGTGAAGCTCTTTCTATGCAGCATCTCACTTAGTCCTCAGGTCACCTACGAGGCTGGTGCTCTTAGGATCCCCTTTACAAAGTCTGGGAACAGGTACCGAGCAACTAACTTGCCCCAGATCATAAAGCTAAAGAAAGAGAGGCTCCGGGGCCTGAACTTTGATCTGGCTGGTGCCAAATCCAGATTTTTCATCGCTGTCCTCATGCTCCCACCCTCGTGGCTATGTGCCCTTGTCCTGGCACCTCCTAACCCGCACAGCTGCTGTGATGGAACGTGAACCCCTTGGGTGCTAGGCCGAAGTCCTCGTCACCTCATGTTCCAGTGTCCTGCAAGGCCCAGCATGTGTTGCTGCCCAGGTACAGCTTATCAGGGGACTTTGCCAAACTGCATTGATGTCTGCAAATGTGTAAACGATGGGTGGTTGGTGTCTGGATGAGCACCAACACCTGGGGTTCCACTTAGAGACAGGGGAGCCCAGCCCCTCCTCCACAGGAGAAAGGGGAGCCCTGCTGGCCTTGGGGACCCATGTGCACATCCCCACCAGGAGCCAGCTCACCAAGGGCATTGTCCTGGAGTGGAAACAGGGGAACGGGTGGTGGAGCCACAGGATGCCACTGCAAGGCCAGCAGACATCAGGAGGGGTCTCTCTAGTCACCACTCCACCCCACTGGGCCCTTGTCCATTTGCCAAGCAGGAAGGTGACCATGCAGGGGCAGCTACAAGTCCTGGAGACCAATGGGGACAGCTGAAGCACCACTGGTCTTCAGCAGAGGGAAGGTGGGTGTTATGGGGCGAATTATGTTCCTCAAAAAGACACGTTCAAGTCCTAACTTCTGTCCTGTGAAAGTGACCTCCTTGGAAAGGTCCAAATTTGAAGATGTGATACATTAGGATGAGGCCAAACTGGCTCAGGGTGGGCCATGATCCAATGGAACCAGAGTTCTTGGAAGAAGGGGAGATGTGGACACAGGCACCAAGACGCTGGGGAGAGGCCACGTGAAGATGAGGAGGCAGAGACTGGAGCAAAGCATCCATGAGCCAAGGAGCACCAAAGGTGGCCAGGAACACCGGCAGCAAGGGCAAAGCACAGAAGGTGCCTTCCCTACGGGTTCAGAGGGAGCGGGGCCCGGCCACCACCTCCATTTCCAGCCTGCCGAATTATGGAATTATTTGTTCCAGCAGCCCTAGAAAACTCAGACCGTGGGAGAGTTGTGACTTCAGATGACTGTGGAAGCGCACGCACATCCTCCGTGAACAGCCGCATCTTAGGCGAGCCTCTCGACACATCCACTGACCTGACTCAAGCCCTTCCCAACGTGGAGCTCCGCAGCCTGGGAAGAGAGGAGCCTGGAAACCTTGGATTCTCCGTCTGCCCCAGAAGCTGTGGTTCCAGGGAGTCTTGACCCCGGGAGGAGAAGAGAGGACGAGCAAAGGGCCTGGACCCCACAGGCAGTCGGGGCAGCAGCGGGTGATGGAGGCACAGGGGAGCCAGGGACACTGCCTGTGGGGTCCCTGGAGAACAGTCCTCAGCCACAGATGGAAGAGCAGGGCCCGGCCAGCAGCCAGGGTCATCAACAGTGCACTGTGAGCTCTGTCGCAAACTTGCTGACGGCCTTAAGCCCCAGTTTCTTACCTGTACCCAAAACTAAGGATATGAGCTCTGCAAGGGCAAAAGCCTGCTCTGACTTGCACTCATTCCTTTGTTCATTGATTCATTCATTCAACAAATTGACTAAAGAACTACCGTGAGCCGGATACTGCTTTTGGTGCTGGCGAACAAGGACCCAGCCTTCAAGATGCTTACGGTTTTGGTGGGGAAGACAAGGAGTCAACAGTAAATACCTTGAACATAATTACAGACAGTGAAAGGGGTTATGAGAATGGCTGTGGTGAGAAAATATTAGGTAATGAAGGGAGGCCACTTAGAGGTGGGTGCTCAGCAAGTGCCCCCCTCAATAGTTGATGGGTGAGTGGACCCCAGGGACAGGAGGGAGCCAACTACGTAGAGGCCGATGAGAAAGGAAACATGTAAAGGAAAGAGCCAGTGCCAAGCCCCGGCACCTGGGTTAGAGAAACACAAGGAAGGGCAGAGGAGCCAAAAGGGAGTGTGTTAGACATATCTGGTGGCTTAAAACACCAGGAGTGCATTCTCTTATGGTTCTGGAGACCAGAAATCCAAACTTGAGACTCTGGCAGGGCTGCACTGCCCCTGAAGGCTCGAGGGCGCTCTGTTCCTTGACTTCACCAGATTCGGTGGCTCCAGGTGCTCCCTGGTCCCTGGCTGCCTCCCTCCCATCTCTGCCTCCATCTTTACAGGGCCTCCTCTCCCCTGTCCTCGCCCCTTCGCTTCTCTTCTAAGGACAGTTGTCACTGGATGCAGGGCCCCCTGGATAATCCGGGATGATCTTGTCTCTTAACCTAATAACATCTGCAAAGATCGTCTTTCCAAATAAGGTCACATTCACAGGCTCGGGTGGACATATCCTTGAAGAGCAGCCATTCAACTCATTATAGCCAGCCCTCTGGTCCTGTCCTGAGTGCAAAACACATTTGCCCCATCCCAACATTTCCAAGAGTCTCAACCTATCACAGCTTTAATTCTAAATGCAAAAATCTTAGCTAACTTTCATCAGCTCAAAAGTTCCAAATCTCATCATCTAAACCATCTAGATGAAGCGTGGGTGCAACTGTAGATATGATCCAACCTGGGGCAAATTTCCTCTCCATCTTCAGGCCTGTAAAACTAGAAAGCAAGTTACCTGCTTCCAAAACACAGTCGTGGGACAAGTATAGGATAGACATTCCCATTCCAAAAGGGAGAAATTGGAAGAATTAAAGGGGTCATTGGTTCCAAGCAAGT